>CBVK0103819042.1:0-17215 GCA_900067695.1 Picea abies | reverse complement strand
TGGTTGATGCATAGAGGTTGTTTTTAGGACATCTTTAGAGCCCAACAACGGGTCGAAGCCTATTATGCCCCGGTTTCAGGACGTTTTGAAGGATGTATCGCTTTGTTTCTAATAATTCATCGTGGTGCACTTGAGGGAACCACATCAATGTGTATATGTATTTGGTACTCCATAGGTAGCACTCACCATGTATTTAACACAATATGCACCATGTCAGGGTTAGATGAACCATTCAGGCGCATGACACAAAATTGAAAAACAAATTTGCAAATTTGCAAATTTAAAACTAAATTGAAATTTTGAATGGATGAAAATGAAAATAGGAAGGTAATAAATAATTTACCTGGTCTATTCTATCATGAGGAGGAATTGTTGCACCGTTGAGATGAAATGAAAGTTTGTGGTAATTTCCAAAATTTGGAAATGTGTGGAATCCACCAATAGAGATATTCAAGTCGGTGTAGAGCACTGAAAACAAGGTGTCTTAGGAAGAAATGTGAGCAATGATGCTTGCTTGAGAGTTTGGAAGCACATGATGCATTGTAACAATGAAAACCAGCTTGGTAATTTTTTTTAATTTACCCTACTTCGATGCGCTTTGAGACATTTAGGTGCACCGAGGCGTAATATGCAACAACACTGGTGTGATTTTTCTGGTTCATATAATTTTATTATAAAGTATGGTAGTGCATTTAAACATTGACTCTTCGGGGTGTTATGTTTAAGGTATGCCCTGGGGTGATTTATTAAATGCGGTGAACCTCTAGGTTAAATTTTATAAATCGTTGAGATAGCGGTGTGGTTAATGAAGTGTAATGTACCGGTTCGGTTATAAGCCCATTTTGCACTAGTATCAAGGTGTTTCAAAGGATGAACCGCTTTGTTTTTTGGTAATTTATTGTGGTGCACTAGCTTGAATGATGCTAGTGTGGACATATATAGACGCATCGACAGAGGCTCTTACTATGGTGTTATGTTTCAGGTATGCCCCAGGGCGATTAATTAAACTTGGTGCATCACTAGGTTAAATATTATATATCATTGAAATAGTGATGCGGAAAATGAAGTGTAATGCATTGGTGCAGGTGTAAACCCAATTTGCACTAGTGTAGGGGCGTTCCAAAGGATGCACCACTTTTTTTTTGGTAATTTTTCGTGGTGTGCTAGCTTGAATGACACTGATGCAGCCATATGCTGATGCACTGTCAACGATTCTCACTATGTATTTAACACAATACACACCACTTCGGGGAGAGCCGAACAGTTCAGGCGCAATGCGTGAAATTTAAAAAAAGATGAAAAAAATGCCCAATTTTAAGCTAAATTGTAATTTTGATTGGATGAAAATGCAAATAGGAAGGTAATAAATAATTTACCTGCTCTGTTTTGTCCCAAGGAGGCATGGTTTCACCATTGAGAGGAAATGAAAATTTGTGGTAATTTCCAAAATTTGGAAATGTGTGGAATCCAACAATGGAGATATCCAAGTCGGTGTAGAGCACCAAAAACAAGGTGTCTTAGGAAAAAAGGTGAGCACCGATGCTTGCTTGAGAGTTTGAAAGCACAAGATGCATTGCAACAATGAAAATCGGTTTGATATATTTTTTTATTTACCTTACCTCATTGTACCTTTAGATAGGTAGACATACTTGCGGGTGATGTTCAATGGCATAGGTGGGATTTATTCAGTGCATGTAATTTTTTTTATAAAGTATGGCAATGTTAAGGGAACATGGATGCACCGGGGCATCATTTTTCATGAAAGTTCTAGTGTGTCGATATGTTAAATATGCACCGATTGAAAAACCTCCACAAAAACCTCTCGCCACGTGCCTCCTCTATGAACAATGATGGGGCACTTGAACATTTAAGCACCGATGCAAGAGTTTTTAGATGCACACCGATGTGTATGTTCCATAAAGGCACACTGAAAAAAAAAAACCTCCACAAAAACCTCCAGCCACCTACCTCCACTATTTATAGCTAAGGGAAGAATTTTTTTGGGAGGTTCTGTAAAAACCTCTAGAGGAAGGTGTTCTCCTTGTAGTGACATCTTTCCTATTAATTAACCATTCTCATGGAATGATTTCAGTTGTTTTCAGGTCAACCTTTCATTTATGCTCTGAACAAGGGACATCATGAGGTCATCTCTTTTTCCTTCCATTCCCATCCTTGTTAGTTGTGATACTATGCTTTGTACCCCATGCTATCTTTCAAGTGTCCCCTCATCCCTTTTTTCTAGCCAGCCTTTCCCAATTAACTTCAACACATATATGGAAGGGGTTTTATATAGAGGGTTGGGTTGTGTACATTGGGCCTATTTTACTCATACATGGGTACCTCAAACAAAATAAGGAGAGTCCTTACTGCTCCTTGAATTGGGTCGTTCTAACATACTCAAATTCATATAATTATTGCACAATTGAGATTTGTACATTGATGGTTTAATGTTCTAGTTGATTGTTCTGGATTCATGAACATGTGGAAGTTGTATCAACCCTTAGGAGGGAGTTTCCCTTTAGGTATACCCCCACATGTTCCAACCACAACATTTATTTCTAGAGATATAGCTCGAATTGTCACACTTTGGATATTATTTCATGCTAGTTCTTAGGGGTTCTTGTCATCTCTAGGTGCCAACAGGCTTCCCTCCATCAACACCAACACATTTATTCTATGGGTTAGTCTTTCCATGTTGTGTACCTTGGTCCCATTTTAATAATTGATGGGTCAACTCGGACCAAGCTCAATGAGCCCTTATTGCTCTCAAACTTGGTAGTATCTCACGTGTTTGAATTCAACTCATTATCACATTGTTGAGATTTGTACATGATTTTTAGTGATCCAACTTTAGTTGTAGTTCCTTGCATTTGATTGGATCTATCCAACAATTTCTAGAGCCACTAGTTTGAGATTCCCTTTGAAAACTCACTTTAGATCTTGGAGTCCTTTCTTGTTCAACATGGCTCCTCTAGTTATTTCTCCCCATCCCTTGCCATAAGGGGGAATTAGTTCCTATGTAATTAGATAAGATGTAGTCTTCAATCTGCTTTGATGTTTGACCTGGCCTCTTAGTCCCATGCTTTCATGTAGGAGTGCTGATGTTTTTTACTATGATCTGGCACCACCTTGCAATGATCACATCATGTATTATTTAGTGACACCATTTTGACTCATTTTCCTGGCCCGTTCTTCGCCATGGTCCCTCATTGTATCATTATTTGAAGATATATTGACAAGCATGGGTATGCCCACCTTGTCCCTATCAAGATATTGTATACACCTCACCCCTTTGATTTGTTGTTGGTAGGTGGTTCTCCTTCACTTTTCTGTGGGAAATCCTCCTTCTTTGGATACTCTACTCCCTGCCTTGGTCCTTTCCTTTACTTGGGTAAATAAATTTTGATGTATTTTGGTCTTACAATTTGTTCCTAACCTCATACATCAGGGGGAAATCTATTATCACCCTAAAATTGCTCACTTGTGCCATTTTGACTAGTTTTACCTCAATACATCATTTTTTCATGCATAACCCTAATCCTTCACTCCATTCCATCACCACATGACCTCAATCTTGCTAAAATTAGCCAAGACAACCCCAAAGTTTGACCAAAAAGGGTTAGTATAGATAATGGCCCACTAAGTCCACATGCCTAGTGTAGAAAAGAGCCCAAAAAGTGCACTACCCCAAAAAACACCATTTTAAAACTATTTTCTAGCCCAATCAATGAATTTGTGCCTTCAAAATTGCATATTAGCTATGTGTGGGCCTCATCAAATTCTAATTACTATTATTAAACATTGATCTAGTCATCTTTAACCATTATATGGAAGACTATGTCAAGAAGGTTCTCCACCATACACTTATAAATAAAGTTGTTGAGGTCACCCATTCACACAATTCCATCCAAGTAAGATTATGCTGCTAGAATACCACCAGAGCCTTCATATCCCTATTTTCTTTCTTAATAACTCTACCTTCTTGGTAATGTTTTGTTTTGTGAAGATATTTTTTGAATTAGATGTAATAAGACTCCATTCTTATCGCATATAATCAACCATTTATACAATAATAATGTATATGCAAGCAAAGAAATACAACACACAATTTGATTAATATTCTTGTTTATACATTGTATAATTATTAAGTATAATTATTACAAATATGATATGCAATTTTTCAAAAACATCATCACTTACATGGTTCCATTCTTTTTTTTTGCCACTAACCAATTATTATTAAAACAGATACAATTATCATCAAAATACACAAAAATATTTTTATATCTCTTTCATAGGAACTATTAAATGTTCAAATTGATTGCAATATAAAGCAATTCTCCTCACTAATGTCTTCTAAATTTGAATTTTTTTAACCAATGCCTCATGTTTGGATGAGGCCCTAGGTGATTCAACAATGAACATGAAGTTCTTTTTATATTTCTATCTCTTTCATCTAAATTATCAAATGTCCAACTTGATGGCATTTTCAAACAATTCTCCTCGCTAATTTCTTCTAAATGGTATTGACCTTCATCTATAAACAACATGATTGTTTTTTCATATCTATCTCCATATTGGATAAATACATCTTTCAATAGTTTCTTATATATATGTAGAACTCCACTAATATATGCACACATTGGCGAATGGTAAAAAATATATATACATTGTTGGCAACCCCAAATAAATAAGAACTTTTCATCCTTCAACCATTTATATATATATATATATATATATATATATATATATATATATGTTAAAACACTCTCATACAACATTGATAATGTCATGACTAAACACTTGTGCATAAAAATGGTAACAATCATCACTCATCCAAAAAATTAGGCTATTTGTAGGTTGGTATTTTTCCAATAAACATTTGAACTCCAAACAATAATCCCTATACTCCCAATAAAAATGATTTGTTTTGATTTGATGTTTGGATTGGATACAAAAACCATAACTAGAAATATAACTACAACAAGATAATATAAAAATCATTAAATTAAAGAAGTTATGCATCATGAATATGTAATTAAAAACAAAGTGTTATTGGAGATAATCAATATATAACAAAATAAATAAATAAACCAACAACATATACAAACCATTAAACTAAAACTAAATATTCATAATGAGCCAACACAAAAAAACAAACAAATGTAAATAACATTTTCTTCAATAATATATGGTGATTGAAGTATATTACACATTTATTTAAATCCTAAAAGAGACGAGAAAGATTCTAACATCATATGTTGGATCTATTTTAATGCGACATTGCTAGATTCCAAGTATTAGATTATTCTTGTCTTTAGAGAATATATTGTGAGGCTTCTACACAATGCAATTTTCAGATGACTTCCCTTGTACTTCATAACCCTCCAAAACAACCATTGTCATGTTCTTCTTAGAAATTTGATCCCACAAAGTTTTCAAGTTTTTTATGTGTTTACCTTCATTATCTCGAGTACATTTATGAACAAACCATTTTTTTTCTTTTCAAGGATTTTTTCTTTGCTCCAAGTAATTTCTTAAATAAATCCCTCCCATTACTTCCACTTTTGCTTGACTATATTTCAACTTGGAATTTTCCAACACATAATTCCAATAAATCTAATGCAATTTTGACTCGTATTTAAAATCATTGTCTTGGTTAACACTTTCAAATGCTTCTTTTCCTTTTTGGGAGGCATTCTCACTAAATGGAAAATCTTTCAATTGTATTACCAACAACACCTTATTATGTGAATTTGCACAAAGAAATGGTGCATTCCATATATTATGTAATACATTTTCTATATTCCGAAGGACTTACAAAGAATCATTATGTTTCTTACCTATCAATGATTTGCTAAGGACAAATTGACGATCAACTACATTGGAGCTAGCAGGTCTTTCTCTGACTTCCATGCTTGATGATACAATTTCTTTGTTTACATGTTCTGGCACGGAACTATCTGTTTCTTTGTTTTGATCTGTATCAATTTCTAAATGCTTCTCACTTGTATTGTCATGTCCTATAGGATAATAAAGGTATGCATTTTCGATTTACAAGTTTTAAGGTTTGAAGACTTTTGATTCATACACATACAATTACCTTCTTTTTTTCCTTCACCACTCTTAGCTTGATAATTCAAATTTGAATTGTAATTCCTAGTAGAATCTCCAACACTATCATCATATTGATCGGATATTCTAGTCTTATTAGAATATTCTTGGGAGTCATTATCTTTGATAGTTACAATTAAATATAGGGGTTGAAAAAAATTAGTCAAAAAAAGTAATCAAAAGAAAGAAAATAATTAATTAAATATGGTCTTAAAAAAATGACATAAAATATCATTTTGCTGAGCAAGTAATAACTTTTGATAAAAAAAATTCATGTATAGTTGTTGATGCATTGTCTCCATAATTGAAACGAGTATTATATTTCTTGACTTGTTCATAAAACTAGAAAATCTACATCCAACATATAATGAAAGAACTGTGTCTTTAGGTGAGATAAATATGTCCACTATGTGATCCCAGAACTTTTGGATCCTTTCTTTTGCAAGCATGTGGTTTCTCAAATCCAAATTGAAATCTCTAAACATTGGTAAATAAAAAAGTGGAAGATTTTCATCATGCCAGTCCATATCCATATGAACAATAGAGACATTATCCCCTTTCCAATCCAATTCTTCAACATTGTATACCAGATAAACCTATGTAGGAATCCTTTGAATAATTCCTATAAAATTTAAAGAATTGGTACTCTTTTACATTCTCTTTGATCTCTTGGATAATTGAGAGAATGATTTACTTAGCATATATGATACATTGACATAAATTAGGAAAATGTAGGTGCAAGCTTTTGCATTTGAACCAAGGAAAAACAATAATTCTATAACACCCACTTCCATCCACACATAAACACAACTAGTCATTATCAATGATAACAATCTCAGAGATGAGAGGTTGATGAGAGATGATGCCAATTAGTGTGTTACACAATGACAATGGGTAACATCATCAAAAAACAAAGCACGAGATATTTTTCTAAGAGTCCAATATCACACTAATCTCCCTTTTCTTAATATATATGTCCAAAATGTTTTCAACAACCTTAGGAAATTTAGGTTCCTCTTCATCTTCCTCTCTCTTCCTCCTTCACCCTGGAGATTTTGCTTGCTTCTCCATACATATAATAGCACACAGTTGTACAAAATAATTTCCAACAATTTTGTAGACTTCAACCACTATCAAAGACTCACTAAGAACTATAGAATTCATTATCTTGAACTTTGAAATATTCACAAATCATATATCTTATATTTCTCTCATCTTTGATTTGCTTGCAATAATGTGCTAAATTTTCTGTATGAGCATTATGGTCAATTATTGTACTCAACCAAATAGATCCATCCATTATTTTTTTCTACTATAGTGTGCGATTCTGCTTCATCCATGTCACATAATGGTCTAAGAAAATTAGTTCCATATTATTTTGTTTTATTACGAATGAAGCCATCTTGCTTGATGCTCTTAGGTGAGCATGCCAAAAAACCATTTTCCTAAAGTGCAAACATAGTCCACAACTTGTTCCATAAATCATCTGATATCAAGACAAGAATCATCTTATCTTTCAAACTATCCTTGCTCGAAATATAAAAAATATCCATACATTCATTTTGGAAATTCTACAAACCAAACATTCGAAGATTAAGAGATAAATTAAAATTATACATCAAATTAGATAATGGTGGAGAATGGTTTAAAAAAAATAAGATTTATACCTACAACTCTTTTGAGCCAATGTGTCCCTTCTTTGGGCGACTTTCCCTATTACTATATGTCCATTTCTCCCTCTCTTTCATGACTTGATCTATTGGACATAGTGTCATTAATGTGTTGTCATTGATGTCAAATTGTTGGACGATCCGTAGAGATTAAAGCTCAGGTGGGTTAGTGAATGAAGATTAAAGTTGAAAAGAGATGGCGCAATGAAACTCATAAGGATCGTTGGAGGAGTAGTCAACAATTAGATCAAATCAAGACCGTTGATACACATGTGTCAGATCAACAATAGGGATAAATTGCGAAGAACGAAAGGAGAATTAAACAACTCGCTAGTTCCAATCCTGCAATTGGTCTAGATCCTTAGATCTCATAAACTCAAATATCGACGACTGTGGTTGATCCAACAAATGATCAGATTAAGTTGGATTAAGTCATCACTGTCGGATACGCAAGCACCAGATCAACGACATGGATAAATTGTGGAGCTTCGGTGATGAATTAAACCACTCACAAGTTGTGGTTCCGCAATCCACATCGATCGTCGATGGTCACTCGAAAATAGATCTATGGTTGGAATCGGTTCCACTACCAACGAGTGGTTTCCATAACAGAACTCGACTATAGTCATAAAGTTCGTGCTAGTTGAGGACCCCACATTCATCCTTGATAGTTTATCTTCTTCGAGAGTATTCATGACCATTGGATCACTTTAAGTGGAAGGATAGGATAAGCAGGGCAAAAGGGTTGAGAATTTGAATACCTGAATACCCGATAGCCATTAGATCACTTTTGAGTGGAAGGACAGGATAAGCATAAAGGCCGAGTTCTTGATTACCTGAATTTTCGTCAGCCATCAGATCAAATTAAATGGAAGGATAGGATAATCAGAAAGATCTAAGATCTCGATTATCCAAATTTCCATCAGTCGTCGGATCAAATTAAATAGAAGGATATGATAAGCAGGAAGATCTGAGATCTCGATTATCCGAATTTCCATCATTCGTCGGATCAAATTAAGTGGAAGGATAGGATAAGAAAAGATGGAGGGCCGTTGGATTTAAATCAAGGAAAAACAACATCATAGACAGATCGAGCCGTCGATCTAAGATCTTGATCAAACAAACATCATTCATTTCAGGTTAAAATATGTGAGGAGATTATGCTTTGGGAATCTCACTTTGGAATAATTGTGAAGTCGAGATATCGAATTACCCGAAGTCCCGAAAGCCAAAATTTCGAAGTCACTCTTAGCCGTCAATTTGAGATACATTTCGGATAGTATTCTGACCGTTAGATCAAGGAGATGAATATGTGTCACATCGAGAGATCTATGTCAGCATACCGTGTCAACAAGAACATGTGACAAACCACGTCAATAGACCATGACAACAAGGATCCAACTGACACTTCCATTGTATGACCTGCGATGGGAATACCAACATTGATGAAGGGTCGTCTGACCTGTCTCCATGCTCAACCTCCATGATAATACTGTGCTAGAGGAAGAATTAATTAACTCTTCCCTAGTATCTCCCTTATGTGAAAAATTGGTTCAATAAATGGTCGGTCGACCCTTTCAATGGATACCCTAATACTTGAATACCATCCTTGTGAAATATTTGACCAACCCTTTTCTGTTCTCCATTTCCATGGGAATACCATCCTTGAGGAAGTGTCAACCAAACCTATATACATGCCTTGGTATTGCGAAACTATACATGACATGAGGGAATTGCATTCTATTTGGACTAAATACACGGGTGACATATTTTCCATTGAGATGAGCAAGTATGCACACTTTTGTGGACTTTTCCTTGATGCAAATAGATGTGTACTTAATCAATGTGAAAATGATGGATATGTGAAACAACAAAAATATGCCTCTCTTAATCCAAAGGGGACACATTCAATGCCAACATGGAAAGAGATGCATATTGAAGAGGCTATGGTTTCATTGAATCATGATCGATTTTATAATGTTGTTAGGGAAGGTCTGTGAATTCATTAATTTTCTTGTTATGGATTAATCATTATTTTTATTTGGCCTCTTCAACTTAATGTTCAAACTTTCAAACTTGAACAAATATATATTGATTAATATTTTTAATTGTGGTTGCAAGTGATGTATTTGTTGTCAATGCACCATAGGGAAATGAAGATAACGTGGTCTACTATTTGATGTGATGCACACAAATAAAAACCAAGTTGGTGTAGACATATCAAGATGGAGATTACAAATACCAAATTGACAATATGGTTGTGATGGGTCACTTTTTTGAAAAAATGAAAAAACAGGGTGATTATATTACCGATAGAGATTTTATTCCTAAATATATATCTTTGCCAATACATTCATTTGGTGATATTATCTCAAATACAACTCATGGAAATCAAAGTGAATAGAGGTGAATTGAGGACTTGGGAGATGAAAAATGGTGGAAGTTGACCATTAAATCACTATAGAGACTTGCATTCCTATAAACCATTGGCCATATGAGTAAACTGTCGTCCATTTTTGAGGTTGAACTAATTGGTGCACTAACTTATTCTGCAATGACTTAATGTGTTTGATTGCATTACTTTGCATATTAATCATCTGTGTGTTTGAAAATTATTTTCTTTCTTGGTTGGATTGCATTTTTTTTTGTTTTATTTCTATTTCATTTACATTGTATAATTGAAACCATTTAGATTATTATTCTATTTATTTTAAAATATATTAAATATAATTGAAAGTACATCATAGTGGCATAGTGAAAGCATGATGCCCCCATAACCCCATTGGTCCATGTTCAAATCTTATCTTTGATACTTGATATCAATATAAATTTTCATCCCACTCATTGACTCTTCACTTTCTTCCTTAGGCATAGCCATTGCAATAGTTTGTAATTTGTTGCCTTCTTGGATTGTGGACCATAATGGTGATAATGGTCTTCCTCTCCTTCTTCCTAACACTTCACCTTCCATGTGTATCACATCAACTTCCCTAATGAAACACTCTTCATGGAATCTTTCTACATTTCTATGCCTCTGTGCATTTCTCTATCATGTTTTCCTCTTCTAGGTGCCTCTACCATATGTGCCTAACCTCTTGTGCACTTGAAATATATATGTATAAATTTTTATACAAATTCCCTTTCAACTCTTCCTCTACCATGCATACTTAGTCCTTTCATAGATGTTCCCACATACAATAACCGTCATCATTACAAATTTTAACCTTACATTTTTAAATCCTATATATGGATATGATTGACAAGGATTCTACTATACCAATTAACACATGGATACTATGATAGGATTTTCTTAATTATTAATGACATGGGGAGAGGGTCTGAGCTAGGAGTATCCCTAGGAAGGGCATATGTGGAACCATTATTGATCTTTTCTTTTTTTGTGTTTGTGTTGAACCTAGATTTTGGACTATGTGGTTTTCCCCTTGTAGCTAGTAGTTATTTGGCCTATTAAACCTAAACCATGGGAAATATTCCATTATGGAAAGGTCCTCCCATTTGATTCCAATTATATTTTTGGCCCTCCATACTTGTGTCCACGGGGTTGTTTTCTCATCAAAAAATTTGCATTTCATTTTTCCACAAAGAGCCTTATTGATAATCCTTATTTTATTATTCCTACGATTCCTTTTAATATTGGGAAACCTGCACCTTTCGATGCAAGTAGTGTCCATCTATTTTCTTTTTATGGCCCTTCCCCTAAGAAATCCTTTTGCATGCTTTTAGTTTCCTTTATGAATTTCACAAACAAAGGAAGTTGAGAATACATAGATGGGAATTGTGATTTTTTTTGATGAGTAATATTTTTCCTATTAAGGATAGTAAGGATAGAGAGAGAAAGGTCCAACTATTTAAGTTCCTCATTATGTTATTAATGATAAGGATTTAAGCTTGCATTTTTAATTAAAAGAATTTCCAAATATTTGTTTTTGGTAGAGACGCTCTTAGTAAATTTAGGATCTAGCTCTTCCAAATTGGTGTTGTAAAGAAGGATTTTCATTTGTACTAATTTATCATACTTATAAATGCACGAAGGAATAAATTTATACCTTTCTTTCTTAAAAGCTTGACTAAGATATCCCTTGTTGTTTTCCCTATGTGTCATGACCTAATAGTATTGAACTTTACCGATAACTACTTGTTAATTACTTATGTATGCTCTTTTTCTTTTGTTAGAATTTGAGACAATCCCTAAATGCTAAATTATAAATTACAGATTTCAATTCTTAAACTTTACTAATAACTACTTGTTAATTAATTATGTATGCTCTTTTTCTTTTGTTAGAATTACAATTTGAGACAATCTCTAAATGCTAAATTATAAACTACAGATTTTAATTCCTAAAATCTAAATTGTTGAGATAACAATTCTCAAGTGCTATGATTTCTTACTGTAGGAATCGTAATCATGAGATGCATACCAGGTTTACTTAGCAATGCCCTCGACTTAATCCATGCACCAAACTATTCATTTTGAGTAAGAGATGATGGTGCTCAAGGAAAAAAGAAAAGAAATGTAGTAGTCCCATTGGATAAGAGATGAAAAAGATAAAGACGGTATGTATTAGGAAGAGTCATTGGGACTCAAATCCCATTAGAGGAATTTTAGGGTCTTATTTGGGCCCTCTAAGAAAATCTACAAAATATTTTATCAGATAAAAAATGTATTTTATTCTTTTATTTTATAGATAAAAATTTAGAAAAAAAAACTATTAAATTGTTGATAAAAATAAAGAATGAGATTTCAAAATCTTAGATTTTATATCTATTTAAAAAATGAATATATATCTTATAAATAAAATAATATTTTAATTTTGTTTTAGGAATTTTTTTTATCTTCCTCTATTTAATTCAATTATTCATCTTCATCAATAAAAATTTAGAAATAATTCATGAATTGTTTAAATCTCTTTATGCCCACACCATTTTACATAACATTTCATTCACAATTGCACACATTCATGCTTTCATTCTTCGTAATCAACCATAATCATCTACACATATCTACCATTTAATTCAATTATTCATCTTCATCAATAAGAATTTAGAAATAATTCATGAATTGTTTAAATCTCTTTATTCCCACATCATTTTACGTAACATTTCATTCACAATTGCACACATTCATGGTTTCATTCTTCATAATGAACCATAATCATCTACACACATATCTACCATAACTCTAGAAACAATTATGTATTATTTTGTAGCTTGGAAGTTATTAGGTAAAAATGGTGTCAACGACAACAATGGAACTTCACCGTGAGCAAAGTATTAGAGATTTTTCACAAATATGCACACTTCATATTTTCCAGAAAATTCTTTAGTTTGAAGTATGCCATTTTTCTTAGACCAACAACACTAAATCATTCCATCATTTTCCATTTTTTGAAGCATGTGAAAATAGTTTGCAGGTAGATTATTCATTTTCTCATATGTATATTCATGCAAGACTTTTTCTTTCCTCCTATCTATATTCACAATATCTATAACCCTTGCTCTATAACATACATTAGACTATTTCCCTATCACTTTATTGAAAGTTAGTGCCACTCTAATTTTAATTTTGATGTAATTATTATACTACAACATAGAGAGTTTTGAAATGGGATATATTCTTCACTTTTCTTGTTTTGAAATTGCGACTCACATTAATGTTTTTCATGAAAACCATTGTTTTGTTTTGTTTTGGATACAATATTAATACTTTATTTTAGGTGCTCTTGGGCTATGCTCTTCATTCCTTTGATTTTTATCGTTTCAATCTTTTTGATTTTGTGGTGGAATTCTCATATTTTGATGTGGTGGAATGAGATTCTCATTTCTCTTGAGTTTGGTTATATCATTTTACATTTGTCGAAGAGTTATGTTTATTCGAACAATTTTTATTTTTTGTTGAGTATCTTGAGCAACTTTAGGATTATTTCTTATATTAGAAGGTTGGTCTTGAAAAATCCCTCCCCCAATTGCTCGAACCTTAGTACTTCTTGAGGTAAATGGTCCTTGGGATGACAATGTTAAACTTTTCATCTGTCTTTGTACTTTTTCAAGGATAATCTCAGGATCAACATTAGTCTCCAACATGCATTCTTCCATTTCTGTTGCTTTTTGAATTGCTTCTTTCAATGTATTTATTTGTGCAACTCTTCTTGCATAGTTGACATTTGATGGCATGACATTCTTATGACATCCAAATATAACAGGGGCATTCAAACACTGTTCATTTGTTATTTTATTCAATGTGTTGAAAATTTTTAAATTAAAATCTCCGATTCTTTCAACCTTTTGAATATGGATTTGAGTGAATTAGGTGAGTAGCGTATGATATGAAATTGGCTATGCATATCTGGTCATAAAAATATCTTCTATGTCATTGAATGAGCCAATTGACTGATTTGGGAGAGAAAGATACCAGTCATAGGCTGGGCCAATCAAAGTTTGAAGAAAACATACGACCATTACATCATCGTGTTTGATCAGATGGATGTCATAGATACTAAGGAATTGATCCATATGATTTTTGGGATCCATAATCCCATCACCTGAAAAAACAAGTAAAATTCCTTGAGGGAGAGTGGACAACTAATGCTGCTTTTCTCGTAAGTTAAGGGGACTAGACCTAGCTCTCCTTCTTGGATTTCTTTGTCTTCCATTTCTTTCTTTGTTAGTGTTATAACATCATTTGACACCACATATGCTCATAATGACTCATTGGCCTCAGTTACATCCATTTCCTTGCTTGCAAGACCAAAATCCCCCTTTTCATCCCTAAAATATTTAAAAAACCACATTTTTCTTGATGTATGCGACTCTCCTTAAAGAAACTCAGGTACATATGTGCCTAACTAGTTAGTAATCCATGTACATGTTAAATTGGCTAAATAAATCCCGATATTTCGGGCGAACTTGATGGTTTCCCTAGGTTCTCGACCTCCTGTAGCCTGTCCATAACTACTCCAACTGTCAAAAGGGAATATAAATTAGAGCCTTGGGGTGGAGGAAAAATAGAATAGAGGAATGCATCCTTATGCTGGCATTTTCACTATAGCAAGTCCCCTTTTCCCCTTGCGTCTGATATTGTCCTCCCCCCTGAAAACCCTTGTTTTTAGGATTTGTGTTATCCCTTATATCTTTTCAGGAAGAAATTTGTTGTCTTCCTTGGACCTGTTGGAACAAAAAAAATTGGAGGGTTTGCTTATCATCTCTGGCCTTGGGTGGAGGAACTTGGAGCCTAGTTTCAGGACCATGCAACAATGGTTACAAGTTGTAACCAACTTCTATGCTATTAATAATAAAAGATCTCTCATTCTCGTCCAATTCTATTTTTTGATTCCTTTTTTTAATGAGATTATCTATATCTTGTTTTGAATCTATTATGAAAATTGAAATTATCATGTCTAGTTAGTTAAGAGATAACTACCTATTTGTGGTTTCTTGTCTCTTTGTTTGCAAGAGTTTTCAAAGGTTTGTTGTGCAAGAGTTTTGGACCGAAAGTTCTTGAGTGGGATCGACTTCAAACATTGGATTCTAGGTTTGTTCTCTTTGCTATCCTTTGAAAGTAAGTTATTGCAAAGTAGTTACATTTAATTAACTACCTGATTTGAGTATGAGAGTGGTATTTTAGGGTATCTCTCTGTTATGGCCCTGACCCATAGCCGTAGGACTTAGTTTTCCGTAACAAGATTGGTGACTCCGTTGGGGAATCTCCCTTTTTGGGTCGTTAGGGGTGCTTTTCATTTGCATTTCTTTTAAATCTTTTTCTGCGTTTTAAACCTTTATTTAGCATTCTTTGAATTTCTACAACCCTTCCCGAGTCTTCCAGACCTTTCTCTCTCAAGTTAGAGAGGTTTTTATAGGTTGTACGTGCCTTTCCTTTAATACAGTCCAATACATTCATGACTTTCCTTAAATAGTTTTGCGTACATATTCTACTTGTTGCTTAAATAGTCGTGTACATGTTCTGAATTAGAGTTTTTTACTCTTTCTAGACCACTGGAGGTTGGGATTGTGACACTGTAGGATCTTCTTGGGTCTTGCTAAGTCTTTAGACTTGTTTTTTGGTTTTAGAATTATCCTTCTTTGTTTGCAAGATTATAAAAGGCTCAAAAATATATTTCAACTTTCTTGTTTAATTAGGGTTGTTTTTGGCTTTTAATGGTTTTCAGGTTTTAGAAAGAATCGTTGTGTGTAAGTTACACTCTGTTTTATGTTCTTGCATTTTGTTATAGGGTGTCTAGTCATCTATTTGCGGTCTTTCTTTCCCTTTGATTTCTTGTTTTCTTGATTTGCATAAATAAAAAGTATAAGAGTGTGTGCTTGTGAACTTTCTTCCTTACCATTTGCATTTACATTTGAAAAATAAAGGTTCATTATATGCATGTTTTCTCTTTGAATTTGCTCTTGTACTTTCTAAAAATAAAAAAGGATTTCATTTCTATAAATTCGATGAAAGGAATTCCAAAATATTGTTAGTTTCCTTGCATCTGAAAGTTACATTAGGAAGTTCATTGCATATAAAAGAAAATTTGCACTCTTCATATATAAAAAAGAAAGAGTTTGCTTGTTTAATTATGAAGCGTTATTTACACTCATATTTTCAGTGAAAAACTGCATTTTGCATTTGTGTTCTTAAGTGTTTTTTCATCTTGAGTTTGTCAAAACGCCATTCAGTTTCACTCATCACCCTTTTTGAGTAAATAACAACCTAAAAAATAAATGCTAACTAAAATCAATTAGACATTTTCATTTTACTAGGGTAAACAAACCATATTTGGGCTAGGGCCTTGGTTTAGGTTGGATAGTTAATTTCTCCAAGGCCAGAAAAAAACTTAGGAGTTTGAGATAGGGAGTACTAAAACCAATTTCATATAAGTATAACTGGGAAGCTCCTCTAACACATAATTCAAACACAAGGTCACGTGAAGGAGAGATGAGGAGATAACCCCTTCAAAGGTTAACTGAGCGTAGTGGAGAGATCATATATTGGGGGTTTCATCAATGCCCTTACCTCCATGAGAGGCAGTGTTTTCAAGGCTTCGGGCTTAGCTACCCTACCCATACATTTGATCACGACTTTCGAATGCACCCCTCAAAAGCTGACTGCGAGTTGGTGACCTTAGTTTCTTTTCCTAGGGATCTGAGAGGTGACCACGGGGGGTTTCCCATGGTACCTAGGGCAGACTTCATATTACACTTTTCAGTATTGTTGGAAGGTGCCTCGCGAAGTGTGGGTACTTGCACCAGATAAGGATGGTTAGTGGTGTGAATTTTCACATACAATCTTATGTGACTAATTTTCAGATATAAAAATTGCTTCCTAGTGAATTAACAGTAAAACCCTAGCTGTTATCATTGAATAATTTTACATTGAAAATTATTGACTGAAAATATATGCAGTGGAAACAACAAGATCA
>CBVK0103818027.1:0-17512 GCA_900067695.1 Picea abies | reverse complement strand
CTTTGGCTTAACAAATGCACCAGCCAATTTCATGAGGTTGATGGATGATGTATTGAGACCCTTCACCAACTCCTTTGTGGTAGTATATTTGGATGACATCATCATCTTCAGCAGAATGTGGGAGGAGCACATGCGACATATTCAGCATGTTTTGAGCACTCTACAGCAGCACAAGATTTATGCCAACTTGGAAAAATGCTCTTTTGGAATGAACAGGTTCCAATACCTGGGCTACATTGTTGATGAGCATGGGGTACATGTTGACCCAACTAAGATCTAAGTCATCTGTGACTGGCCAACCCCGACCACACTGACCAACCTTCAGAGCTTCTTGGGACTAGCTAATTTCTACCGACGATTCATGTTGGGGTTCTCCCATATTACATGGGCCCTCATCCAAGTGACCAAGGGTGGTGGTGGAGACAAGTTCGTGTGGGGGAAGAAGCAGCAACGAAAATTTGATGATCTAAAACATCACTTGTGCTCAGCTCCTGTACTCTCCTTGCCTGATATGCAACAACCATTCAAGATTGAGACTGATGCAGCTGACTATGTTGTGGGCATAGTTCTCACTCAGCATGGGAATCCTGTGGCATACCATAGTGAGAAAATCTTCGATACTATCCGAAAATACCCCACCTATGACAAGGAAATTTATTCCATTGTACAAGCCTACCGTCAATGGAAACATTACATCCTGGGGAAAGAGACCATCATACACATCGATCACAAGCCTCTGTAGTTCATATAGACTCAAAGGAAATTGTAGAACAACCACCATCAGAATTGGTCCACCTACCTACAGCAATTCCATATCAACATCAAGTATAAGACAGGTATCTCCAATCATGTCATTGACTGCCTCAGTCAACCTCTTGTGGATGCACTCACCAATGTGCTCCCTTCCTATGGACATGAAGCATATGAGTAGCCCCAACTTTATCATCAAGATTTGGACTTTGCCAACACCTATCAGCTCTTGGGTACAGGCGCACCTGTCACTGACTTTCACATTCAGGACAAACTCTTCTGCCACCTGGGCCATCTCTGTGTTCCTACAAGAGAGCGTGCAAAGCTGATTTGGGAAGCCCACTACAGTCGGGTGGCAGGACATTTTGGCATGGAGAAAATTTTGGTCGTTCTTCAGAAACATTTTTATTGGCCAAAACTTTGATAGGACATCAGCAAATATATAATATCTTTCACTTCCTGTGCCATTGCCAAGAAAACCATCAAGAAGAAAGGCTTATACACCCCTCTTCCTACTCCTGAGAAGCCTTGGGAATCCATATCAATGAATTACATGTCTATCCTTCCTTCCACGAAGCAAGGCAATGATTGTGTATTTGTGGTTGTTGATCAATTTTCGAAGATGGACATCCTCATAGCCTCCAAGAAGAATATCACAACTACATATATTTCTAAGCTCTTCTTGGAAGGAGTGTGGGTCCACTTTGGGATACCACAAACCATCATCTATGAACAGGAAAACATGTTCCTCAACACATTTTGGTCGAGACTCTAGTCACTGTTGGACACCAAGCTCAAAACATCCACTGTTTTCCACCCACAAACAAATGGCCAAACAAAGGTCATCAATCGGATGATTGTGCACATCCTAGGCATGTACAGTTCTAAGCATCCACATACATGGAATGAGAGTCTCCCCTAGAGCTCCACCAACCATAGCGCATTTTAGGTGGGTTTGGGATTCCAACCTTTGGGACCCATTGATGTTTCACTTCCTCTTTCCACCACACATACATACTATTACCATAATCAGTCTATGATCGACAAAGCCACCAGATCCATTGAGACAATTCAACATATCCTCCAACAAATCCAAGAGATTTTGCAAAAATCCAATCCTAAGTATAAGAAACACCATGATCAACATAGGGTACCACACCAGTTTCAGGTTGGCGACAAAGTCTGCTTACATTTGTATAAGGAGAATCTCACAGGGCCCCATTGGAATCTCTGCCCACTTCGCCATGTGCCTTACACTCTCACCAAGGCTATGGGTAGAAATGATTTTGAGCTCAACACTCCACGCTTCCTTGGCCTGTACCCAGTGTTCAATGTGGACCTCCTTCGACCATAGTTTCCAACATTACTGGACACCTCAGAGATCACAGAATAAAAGACACCCACAGAGCTCAACCCTGACTACATGGAACAAGCATCCACTAATTAGATAGTGGAAACATAGGTTAAGGTCATTCACCAGTAGAGGATCCAGATTTATTGCATTGTCAAGGAAGGGAAACTCCTACACCAATGCAAGAGGCTCAGCCAGGGACAAATCTAGTAGAATTTTCCTCACCTGATGGGGGAACTCAAGGCAATTAAGACCATTTCTTCGTAAGGGGGGAGGATTGATACAGTTGGCTATTGGTGGCTGCACACCTATTCCAACTGGCTCCTCTTGTGTATTTTTAGTTCAGCACGTTCTTTTGTACTTCTTTGTAATTGTGGGTTCTACACTTTTGGGGGTTTTTGAATCCCCAAACATATTCAAAGTGGATATTGATTGCTTGTCACCTAATCCAACTAGATTATTTTTTATGTTTTCGTGTCAACACATCGTGTTGTACTTCTAGGGCCATTTTAGAGGCTTAAACAATGTTTTTATGACTTGCCACAATCAAAATGTAGACATAGTCAGAGTTTGATCGTGGAATGTGTAGTTCTCTGAAATATTTTTCCAACATACTATCATGCCCCTAAAACAAAGGTTGTATCCAAAAGTTACGACCCCGGGAAGTTGAGGCACCAACTTACCCATAGGGGCCCACATGACTTTTGACATTTTACCTCCTAGGATTAAGTTTTTGGATGTCTAGGGTTTTGGCACTCATGAGTAATATCAAAAAGGAATATAAAGCCTCATTGTAATCCATTATGCTCACACAGATGCATGTAGTAACCACATCTCTTCTCAAAGATAGCTACCACCATTCGAGCAAGTGTTTCAATTCCGTAGTTTTACAGTTTCATCCTATTTCATTATTCAACAGAAAATATTGTTTCATGGATATTTGTGTTGTTCTTTATATATATGTTTTTATTGTATTTAGTCTATTAATTAGTTCGTCCCGCTCCTAAATCTGGATCAGTGGTTGTGGTGGGTTTGGATTTTGATCTTTTTGGTTTTCTTGTGAGCAGTTTAAATTGTCTTGGTGTTCCATTGTATTATGTATGCTGCAATTTAAAATCTATGGCATGTAAATTAGGTTCCCTTTTATTTAAAATACAAAATTACCATTTTTTTTTTAAATTTAGATTATTGGGAGAAAAATACTAAATTGGAATGACTAAGTTGGATTAAAATTAAGAAAAATGTACTAAATTGGAATGACTAAGTTGGATTAAAATTAAGAAAAATGTAACATACATAGACAAGGTGCCCCCCTCCTCCTGTTATTCCTCTTCTCTAGCTCCACTATATTTTCCCAATGAGAGAAGCATGAGTGTGATTTGTTCACAATGGGCACAAATCGCGTTTGAGCCCTTAATATTTTTTTATCAGTAAGACCGCACACGCAATTTCTCTTAAGACCATGCACGTGTTGTTGGAACTAAACCTATGCGGAAATATACATGGAGGTTCAACCATATACAGACCTCTAGGTATAGGAACACATGCACATTCCTAAGAACACACACACATTCTTAATCATACCCTTGCCACTTTTTTGGCCACCATGTTCTTGCACTCACCCTACCATTTCATTCGGGTTAAAAGTGATGTTGTCGTTATTTTAGCATCGTGTTTTTTGGGGAAGTAAAATAAGATTATGTTATTAGCACACTCATTTTTTTGATTGAGTGTGAGAGAAAACCAAAATCAATGTAGAATTCGAGGTGTGATGATGAAGAAAACAAAATAAAGCGAACATTTCAAAATTCAATAGTGCTTGAATGAAATTAAGCATTCTAAGATGCAAATGGTAGAAAACAAGGAATATGGACATATTCCTTTCGTTAAGTAGATATCATTCGATATCATAATCAAAGGTCTCCTTGGCTAATTTATCAAAAAATATTGACGTTTACATCTCTGTTAATGAGATTGATTCATTCATTTATTTTAATGACTTCCATGAGGCTAAACATCTTGAGGGACCAAGAGAATAACATCCCTAACTCATAGTCACACTCTTTTCAATGTCAGATCTTATGTTGTGGATATTGACTAGAAGACTAGCAATCTGGTTGATCTTATCCACGTCAAATAGTTGATGCATGTTGTTGACATTTAATCTTTTTTCATATTGACCATGGATATCCTACTTTCTATGACAAAGTGCCACTCTGCCTCCACCACATCTTATTGCAAAATATGAAAGTTCTCTCCCAAACTTCCTTGGGTACCCTCCACCTACCAGTCTCACATCTAAGGTGATGTGAACATGTCATGAGTTGTGCAACTAACAACCTTTATTTTCCTTTAATAGCTTCCCCTAAATATGTTGTCTCACTATGATCACAATTTGGGTTAAACTCGTTCATGTAGTATGTTTTTTTATGCCCATAGTGATTGGTTCACATGGAAGTCCTAAATTTTTCATTCACGGACTTTTTTATTTATTCCTTGGTGTTAGGACATTCATGCAACTTGATATAACACTTACTCAACCGCTTTTATTTTGCTTCATCCAAATTTTCTTCCTAAGGTCTAACTCCCCCGTAGATAATTTGGGCCAACATTAGTTATCCATGTTTTCCACCTTCTTTAAATAGATTATTAATTTGATTATCATTGTCGCCCCCACCAGAAAAGTACATGTTTCAGCTAAAATAATTCCATATGGGATTGTGGCTTTAACTTTGAGATTGCTAGTAATTAATTGCTTTTGAACTCTTTCTAGCTATCTCCATTTGCAATTTGACATGTTGCTTCCCCATATTTCACAACCATGGAGAACAATTGGCGTAACTAGCAAACCAAAGAGTGTTTTTTTTGTTTTCCAGTGCCAAAGCTCCACTTTTCTGCACCTATTTTGGAGTTCATATGAGGCTCTCCACCATCCCTATATCCTCTTCACCCTACAAGTCTCCCAACTAAGCTTATAGTGGAAGCCAATCCCAAGATATTTGTATCCTTTCACTATCTCCAATGGACTTCCTTCGAAAAGGAAGGTGATTGGTTTGTCTTTGATATTTAAATAAAAGATCATGATTTTGGTCTTGGTAATGTTCACCTGCATCCCTATCTGCTGACAAAAGTGTTCTAAGGCCTTTAGATGTTCTCTTAATCCATGTGTTAATTTTGAAATTAGAATAAGATCATCCGCATATAAAAGTAGCTTCACCACATAGCTTTCTAGATGAATACCCTCCCCATCCGTCCTGTTCAACTAGGCTTCCAACTTATCAATGTATAAACCAAACAAAGTGGAAGATAGAGGGCATCCTTGTTTAATGCCAATATCACTACCAAAACATTCAGACATTCCTTCACTTGTTTTGATTTTATCTCTAACCTTCTCATAAAGTCTTTGAATTGCCACTCTATATCCATCTAAGATACCCAACTCTTTCATTTTGTTCCATAGTTTGTCTCTAGACACTGTGTCGAAGGATTTCTTAAAGTCCACAAAACAACAATAGGCGTACTCACCTTGTTTGTCTTGGATTTTCTCTATCAAATGTCTAAGGGTAACACAATGATCAATCGTAGAATGTTTTTTTCCCTCATCTTCTTCCCAATTGTTGATTATTTTCTCTATCATGCTCCCAAAAAGATTTCCCATGAGGGGATTGACCATAATAGTGCGGTAGTTGGAAGGGTTATTGATAACTTCATTCTTAAAGAGAGGAATGACCACACTGGTGGTCTATTCTTCCAGAAATGCATCTTGGATGACCCCATTGAAAATTCCTTTTATGTGAGGTGCGGGGAGCTCAACCCCCCACTTTAAAAATTCAGCTTTAAGACTGTTGATGTCCTCCACTTTTCCACTCGCTAGCTTTTTTATTCCTGACTTGATATCAACTTATTTATTCCTGACTTGATATCAGCCACTGTGAATAGTTCCACTGATGTTTTCACTATGGGAAGAGCATTTTTCTTGTGTACCCACTCATAGAGGAGCCTCACACATTCTAACCATTGAACATCTATAATATTGTTTTTCAGTCTGCTTTCTCCTTTGTTGTAATTCTCTCCAAAATTCTTTGGGATTGTGTTTTCCAAAAACAATTAACTCATCCCTTCTTGCATTTACATACACTTCTTTTTTTGAATGTACTAATTTTTCATATTTCTTCTTGTTTTCTTCATCATGAGATGAAGATTAGAGATTTATATTTTCTTTGTCATGAAATGAACGTTGGAGATTTTTGGAAACTTCTGTAGCATAATAAACATGGAGGAAATGAACATCGACCCTCATTATGTTATGGGGGCCTTATATATCAGTGGGAAATCCTGTTAGAAACACGAAAGTGATTGTGGTCTGTCAACCTTATTTATCAGTGGAAAATCTTGTTAAGAACATTGAAATGATATTTTTTGTTAATGATTTTGTACATGTGCCAGATTATATATGAGTGGGAAATCTGGCTAGACACATTGAAATGACATAGTGGGAAATCTGGCTAGGAATATTGAAATGACATTGTAGGGTTAGGAGCTTTGTGCATGTGTGAAATTATGCGTTAAAGCTTATCTTATCACTTCACTTCAATGTTCAGAGCAGGACTGACACGTTGTCTTAAAAACCTGACTCAAGGGAGTGCATAAGGCTCGTCCTCGTCTACTGCACCTTCTGTGGTTGTCCTGCCATTTCTATCGCTATTATTATTACTACATCTGAGAAGAACTTCCATATTGCAAAATATGGAAGTTCTCTCTCAAACTTCCATATTGCAACTAATGATCTTATTCTAATTTCTATCGCTATTATTAGAACTTCCATATTGCAAAATATGGAAGTTCTCTCTCAAACTTTCTTGGGTACCCTCCACCTACCAGTCTCACGTCTAAGGTGATGTGAACATGTCATGAGTTGTGCGACTAACAACCTTTATTTTTCTTTAATAGCTTCCCCTAAATATGTTGTCTCGCTATGATCACAATTTGGGTTAAACTCGTTGATGTAGTATGTTTTTTATGCCCATAATGATTGGTTCACATGGAAGTCCTAAATTTTTCATTCATAAACTTTTTTATTTATTCCTTGGTGTTAGGACATTCATGCAACTTGATATAACGTCCTCGTCTACTGCACCTTCTGTGGTTGTCCTGCCATTTCTATCGCTACTATTATTACTACATCTGACTCCATATAACGGCGAAATTATCTTAAAAAATTACCTGCCTTGATCCGACCTCGAATGGTAAATCTATGGATGCAACCTGAATCCATCAGACAAAAACTTTAGAAGTTGCGTTGCTCATTCAATCCAATACTTTCAGTCATTTCATTGTCGCTCAGTCAATCCAATACTTTCTGTAATTTCAGTGTTATTACAGCACGTGTCATGTCTCTCGGTTTGTGGAAAATATTTCGAAAAATAGTAGTAACTCTCCCACACATCTATCAATATATTTACGTATATTTGTCTAATATATCAACCTGCCAAAGGTTATCTAAATCCTTGTGCCCAGACAACATTGTGTAAAAATGTTCGTGTCGGTGACACTAGTATTTAAAAAAAAAGGGAAGATCATTAATTTTTTTAAATTTTTAATAAGTTGAATTATAGACCAATCTTAACCAAAGTACTATCCAAAATGACTGACTTTATACTAACCTAGGACAGTACGTCCCAAAATAGAGTGATTCACCTACTCTAACAAAAGCATGCATGTTATTAATGAAGTCTTGTCATAGATTCCAGTCACATTCATTCCATTATTAATCACATTCATTCCATTATTAATGTTATTGTAAGAAAAATAATACTTTAAAGGATAAGATTTATATGACACAAGTCATGATCAAAATTTTAAGGAGTGCATAGGTTAATTGTGTAGTAAAAAGATTTTACTTTCCGTAAATTGAAGTTAAAATTAATCAAAATTTTGAAATAAATTAAGTCGTACATGATCCAAGTTTTTCCCCTTTAAAAAGCGGGTTAAATTTAGTCAAAATTTTTAAGGTAACTTGAGTTGTACATGATCCAATTTCTATGTATCCCAAAAACCTTGCTTTCAAGAGTTTTTCCTTATTTTAAACTAACCAAGATGCTTTTCCTTGCTTTCAAGAGTGTTTACTTATTTTAAACTAACCAAGATGCTTTTCCTTATTTTAAAGATGTTTGTAAAATTTGAAAATGTGATTTTCTAATTATTAAATTCCAACAAAGATTAATTTAAGTAAATTTGGATTTTTACTTTATTAACTATTGTTTTAATAATTTAATATTAAATTATTATGTATAGTAAAACTATCTTTACTAATATATTTGTGATTTAGATAATTGATTATGATAACATGATTTTTTTTAATAAATTTGATAACATCATTAAAATAAAATAAGAAAAATAAGTTAGATAGTGTATCTTTAAAATTAAAATTATATAAAAACTATTAATTCATGTATAGTATCTTATTAATAACATAGTATCAAACCCATTCCCAAAATAAAAAATAGTTGAAACAAAGAAAGAAAATATATAATACAATTCAAATAACTCAAAAGTGTGCTATGAACACTTTATTGTTATTTGTTACTTAATTTGTTCACTTTGGTTATCACAACCTAGTGCTTTAGGTTCATGTATGCCTTTTTGATTATATGGGAGGCTTTACTCAACACTCCCAATGCAGTGGGACACAATGTATGTTTTTTCTTCAATAATCATCCTATGTTGTAGTGATCAAATGCCATGCATTTTAGGATTTTTCTGTCACAAATTTAATTGAGAAGTTAATTTTGAATCTAATTCATAAGATTGTGAATAAATGTTATGAATTATAAGTGATGAAGAAAACAATAGTGTTGGTAGTTTTCTCGAATCTTTTGCTCAAGTTTGAAGTAAGGTTCATATAAATCTCTTCATCATTTTTTCAATTTTTTTCTTAAAACGAAATTTTCAAATAACTAAGAAAGAAACATTGAGTGAGTGAATCAACAAAAATATACATTGTTAAAATAAAATCTCTAACTCAACCTTTCTCTTACTTTTTAAGTTACATCATGGAAAACAATAAGGAAACGTTGAACCCAGCTAAAAAACATACAAAGTTTTTCCACATAATACTCATAAAATGGACCTATGTGACTAGTTCATTGTAAACCCTATGCTCCAAAAAAAACATGCATATAATAACATATACTATTTTTCTACAACAAAGAGGAAATTTGATTAGATTGGGTAAACTTTTTAAGTCATGGCACTCAGAAAATAGCATAAATACAAGCCATAAATTAGGTTGTGTTTTCCCATTAGGTCATGATCAACTAAAGTCAAGAAATATGTATTCGTACCATGTTTTACACTATCAAGGAATCTTTGTTATATAAACCCATACCGCTCAAGTTGCATATTTATTATGTATGTTTTCGGCTAGGAAGATAGTCGAATGGAATTGTGAAAGGCTAGGAAGATAGTCGAATGGAAATGTGAAATATGCAGCATCCAAAATTGGTAATCAACGAAATGATTTGCACTACATACATTTAACGAGTCCAGTCCAAATAAATCAGTTTAAACTCCTAAATGGCTAGTGACTAGCATCTCTCAATCCATGAGGTGGTTATCAAATCCATGAGGTAGTTATCAAGTTCAAGAAGATCATTAAGAATTGAACAGTTTAATCCACGTGGAATTTATGTATCAAATAGTATTTCCTGCCATATGTGAGAGAAGAGACTCCAATATCAAAGACTCCGATATGCATGAAGTAACTTATGTGTTTTTCTAGGACCATTGAATAAGGCCTCTTTTCCCATTGCAGAAATTGCTCTTCATGTGTCTCATATGTGAGACATTTCTCTGTGTTTCATAATGTGATCCTTTTCTTGATGTCTAAGCTATGCACATTCCATCCGTCATATAATTGTTCCACATAATTGTTCCACGCATCTAGAATAACTACCAGCAATAGAAATACACTAACACTTAGAATTGTTCACGGTCCAGCCTGTTCAATAAGGTCAATAGAAATCATTTGGATTAGATGTTGAATTTTGCAAACCGTTGACTACATGCTACTACCCCTTAAATGCTATCTCACAACTGTAGCAAAGAAGGTTGGGATAATCCCTTGTTGAAGTAACCAAATTCGAAGCATTGTTCATTGGAAAATGCAAAGGCCTTCTCTATTTTCCATAGTACACAAACATGAATGCGATTTCACAGATTGTTTAGGGCCTTCTTGTATTACAGCCAGCCAATGCATTGGCTACCATCATTAATACAGTGGTTTGAGAATATTGCTTTTTTGCTGACAATTAAATGTAGCATTTTGCTGACAATTTATAGTCGGGAATTATAGAGCGTGGCAATGACTTGGAGTATGTAGAGAAGGAAGAGATAGGAATAAGGAACATCCTGCAGGTAATGGCCTCTGAATAGAGGAAATGGTAGGTTGTTACTAGCTTAGTCCATCACAGTGAAAAAGTAGCAATAAAACACATGCACTGAATCAAAACGATGGGATAGGGTTGCAGAGGAGAAATCCTAACAAAAAGAACTACTGCAATACTCTAGATTGTAAATATAGTTCCAGAGTTTTATGGTTATGATGAATGGTAAGATAAAATCAACATCGAGGTGTGAAATGAAGCACCTTAGGGCGTTAGTGTAATGAGTTCAAGAGAATAAAACATATGCAAGAAGATGGTGTTGAAGAATGTATTTTTCCTTTTAATCGTAAATAGGAGATTTTGTATTAAATAAAAACTGCATAGTTTGTGGGAAAATTATAAAAAATTTATGGTTTTGAGCTTTCAAAAAAAACAAAAAACATTATAATCTATTAGCCTAGTTGGGTTTTTATGCACTTCTTCCTATTGTTTTTAATAGAAAATATTTTGCATAATAAACCAATATCTTAGTAACTTTTAAAAAACATAGAACTTAGCAAAAAAACATGATGGATTGCGTCTTGCTTGGCCATTTTCGTGTCTTAATGTAACTAATGCATAGTTTCTTCTTCTTTCATTCCCTTGCAGTCGGAATTGACTCAATGCACTTGATTTGAATCTTCCAATTAATCTCCCTTTCTTAGATTTATGACCATGTTCCTAAGCATTATGCATTCAACATCTAATATAGCAATTTAACACTTCTATAGTATCAAATTGTAACATCCCCAATTTTATTATTCTTTAAAAATTATAATGTAATTGTATATATGTGATTTAGGTTGGTAGGCTAGTATGTTTTAGGTCAAAGAGACTATAGTAATCAATAAGGTCGAAGGATAAGCTATGTAAATTGTACATTGAAATTATTAATAAAAATTAATTGTTGGCTACAATAAGAGAGGGATGGTAATATTGGGGGGATGTGATTCCATAAGAGAGGGAGGTTAAAATGGCTCCAAGGGGTTCCACATTCCTAACAATGCAAGTCATGTCATTATTAATGATTACCTCTTTTGAATTATCAATCCCATCATTGACTAATGTAATAGGTTGGTAGGAAGGGTCATCTCACTAATTTATGACAAGATGGGTTGAGTACAACCACTTTTTGGGAAATGCAAAAGTCAAAGAATGCATGAGAAAAAAGGAATTTCAAGTGGGTATTGAGTGCAGTTTCTAAAACCAACTTCTGGGGACAAGAAGAGGAAAGTTGAGTAATGGAAAGAGCACCAACCATGCTATGTATGAGAGCCGCCATGAGAAGGGCTAGATTTTGTGCTAAGAACTAGGTTGGCAACCCTGGGAGTGGTATTCTGTTGAGAAACCACTCAAGAGATTGTGGGTGGGTTGCTGTGAGAACTCCTAATTAGAATTGAGAATTGTTGGAGTTCCCATCTATGAGATTTCGTAGCCAACCTAGTGATGGATCCCTGGAGGGAAATGAGATAGCTAGAGGGACTGCATGGTAGAGAGGGGGATCTCATTCCTTGGGTTGTGTATGTTGAGGGGAAATAGAGTTGGTGGATTGGAATTGTTGTAGGAGTTAACAATCTGAGTATTGGGTTGTGAGTGGAGAATGTGACCAACCAAGAGAACCAACCCTCCTTATGGATTCATAGCCCCATCTCAAAGGTGGCTTTCTTTTAAGAGAAATGTAACAATAATCTTACGGTTAGAAGGAACGTCCCTCCTACATAACTAGTTGGTGATTTATCAAGAGATAATTGTTTTGTGATATTTCTTATATTTAATTCCATCATGTATATTTTTTTAATTATATGATGAATGTTGTGTATGGGTTAATGATATGCATTCACTACTTTTAGAATTTATTGTTCATTGCATCGGAATTTTTTTGATGATGCAGATATGTATTTTATTTGGGTTTAGTAGGTAGGTGTGTTACAATTGGTATCAAAGCATAGAGTTGCAATGTTGATCCTATAAGGGTTTTTTATAGAGCAACAAAGTCTTAATTTTTGTGGATTTTGGAAAAAATGACTTCGCCCAATAGTAGATATTGGGTCAAAACCCCTCAAATTAAAATTTTTGTGTTGGGATTATCTAATGCAAAGGATTATTTGGTAGCTAAGGAGACAAACTCGGCTAAGAGACCTAATTATATGGGTTCCATGATAGTCGCGAACCTGAAATGTAGAAAAATGACTAAGTAAAAAGTTGGGAAACTTTGGCGATACTATGTGTATTGAACCAAATATATTTTTTGTGGGTGATACAATGTGTATCATTGAAGATAAACTTTTTGTGTGATATAATGTTTATTGACAATAAAATATTTGGGACTCAGTCAAAATTTTGAAATACTTGAAATTTTTTTATGTGTCGTGCACGATAAATAAATCGAGCGATATAGTGATATCACCTAAACAAAAAAAAAATGGGAATGATGTTTCACACCAAATATTTTTTTGGTGTGATAAATTGTTGAACGGATAAATTTTTAGGGTGACACATCAACTAAAAGTTAAATTTCTGGCACAATACAGTGTTGTCACTAGAAGAAAAAGAAGATCCAGGACTTACACAAATTTGGGAAAATGAAACATATCATCCAAAAGATACAATTTTTGTGTGATGTGTCATCCAAAAGATAAATTATCGGCATGATAAAGAATAGAAAATATTCCCTTATCCCACCAAAAGAAAATGAAAGATGGCGAGATGATGGAGAAAATATAAATTATCAATGACATGTTTCTCTATATGCCTCACAGCAATGCTTGTCCACAACTTTGGTACTAGTTGTGGTTGTTTACCATGTAGGTGTTATCAATAAGAAAATGAGATGCACATTAAAATTAAAACTATACAGACTTTCTATTACGTATTTCTCAATATAAATACATTTACATGATTGTTCTCAGATCTTACTTATTCTAATTTTGGAGAGGGTGGTTGAGAGATTCTCTCAACAACCTCCAACAAATCTCAAACCAAATACTAATTATGGAATTTATCCATTATTCTCCAACACTCCCCCTTAGTGGAGAAATGCCCCCCGTTTTTTTTTTTACAATATAGAAATGACATACAATTCATATATGACATATTTGTCCAATTGGTCTTCATTAGCTACTCTACCCACTCTACAATCACTTGGTTTCGTTCTTTTCTTCTCCACACTTTCGAGCTACATGTTGATCCATTTAAAGTATAACCGCTTTAGACCATCATTGACGTATTCACAGGATTGATGCTTCTTGACCTCCCGAAGAACAATATTGATACTGAATTATGCTATGGATCCACTACCATCTATTGAATTCCCTTGAAGAGAAAATTTCAACAGTTATATAGGAGAATGATCTTATTACTGGACTTTTTCAGTAGTTAATCATACAATTGACCTTTTATACACTCACAAACTCACAAGATAGCATGTAACTGATGATCTTGAAGCACTGAAGTACAACAAGACCTTTCATCATTTAACAGACTTGTAGACATACTCAAATCTGTAATGTGTTCCCTTGACACCAAAGAACGTTGAGAACCACTGATTTAAATTATGTTACTTTGTTCTATGATTGGTCTTCATCATGTGAAATTTACAAAAATTTGATAAAATTCCACAAGACAACAAACATAACATATAGATCCCTTCAGTGATTTGAGAGATTGAAACCCTCAGCACTTGGTAGCAACTGGTCCATCAACAACTCTGGCAATAAATCTGTTGAAATAATTGTATCTCCCTGAACAACATCAGGCCTAATGGTGGCTCTGTCTGTCAACCAAAACAAAATGATTCATAACCAGGTAAGATAACAGTGATCTCTAATGTCTCACAAGGTGTATGGACCGGTGCGACCTTTCTCCTTCATCAATTTCTACTCTTACAACTCTGTTATACATATATAAACAAGCTAATGCTCAACACACCAGCATATTTTGTTCTAATGCAAAACAATCTCAAATCAAACACACACAAGACCCTCACACAGAAAATAAAACACTTATTAAAATAAAATTTCATTTTTAACTATTCAGGCTTGTCTCTGCAGCTATATTGATTGTGGTTCAACAACTCCTCGTCCTAACGTGCGGCTCCAAGACTATAATAACTAGCACGACTATAATAACTAACACCTCCACAGTTGGCAACAAATAGAAATAAGAGTAAACAATCCACTCTCACCCATACCTACGTCTCCCATGAGGGAGTTACCCATAGCACTCAAGCTCTGATACCATATAAGAAAATGAGATGCACATTAAAATTAAAACTATACACACTTTCTATTATGGATTTCTCAATATAAATACATTTACATGATTGTCTAATTTATTCTAATTTTGGAGAGGGTGGTTGAGAGATTCTCTCAACAACCTAATTTATTCTAATTTTGGAGAGGGTGGTTGAGAGATTCTCTCAACAACCTCCAACAAATCTCAAACCAAATACTAATTATGACATTTATCCACTATTCTCCAACATTATCCAAGTCCTCAAAACTAGCTCTAATACCACATGATACATAAACGGTAGGTCTATGGACTATCCATTTCACCAACATGGATGAATATTGAAGAATAAATTTGTTCTTTTCTCTTGATTTTCAACATTTAATCATCAACAAGTAGATGCAATGGATCTACTTTTAGTTTTGTTACAAGCCTAACTTGTTTTCTTATGGTTCCAAGACCAAGAATCAATCAAAGGAAACAATTAAATGTTCTTTAATTTCCAACAACATATCAACCTATATTTAATCCTAACATCGTATCAATATACATCCAAATTTGATTATGGGATGAAAGGTATACTTTATGAGTTTAAATTGAATATAGGAATGCTCATACACATCTAAACCATCATCAAATGAATAGAGAAGATTTCATAAATATAGAAACAACTTGAGCCCAGACAATAAAGGAGTTAAATTTTAAACTAAACTCCATTTTTGTGTATACATATATACCAATGAATACTACAAGAAACAATACTCAAACCACAAGTGTATAAGTGCAAGTGAATGTATGATGTGTCTAAATCCTCCCAACGAATCAAATCATGTCTGTCAGAGTCTACAATAGATATATCCAACAATTTTTGTGATCATTACTTCTATGTATGAAACCATCGGATCCAAAGCATTCCGTAGAAAACTAGTAAGCAATTCCCACCAGATACAGAAAGGGAATGGGGTTGGCTATAAAGAGGTAAATTTAGCACATCATAGAAAATGTAATGAGATATTAAATAAGATGTCGTCCAGTGCAAAGAAACATCTTAGAAGCCAAGTCCCTAAAAGAAATTGTCTAAGGGGAAACAAAACAATATCCATGCTCCAAACGACCAGAATCGAGAAACAGGATTGTGCACTGCTTAGATTTACATGTTAAATGTTCAATATGATTTTTTGTTGATACGTGAGGTATGTTTTAAGGTGACCTAGTCTTACAAAATTCTTGGTGAAGGGGGATAATAATCTTTCTCTTTTTGGCATATCAGTTAATCAATATACAAGAAAATTGAAACTTATGATTCTATAGAGTGAGAGGTGCAAGGTATCCTTGGCATTTCTGGTTACAAATTTTCTCCATGGATTAAAACATAGTTACCAAGTTCGAATTCAAATTCGGTACAATGTGATAAAAATTTTCAATAAAAAAAAAAATCGAAAGTATACATCTTAAAAACTATATATATGATTTTAAAAACTATATATATATGATTTTATTGATAAAATTAATTTTATTTTCATATATTCTGAGCATTTTCATCCCATGAAAATAACTCTTGATCCTCTGGACATTGCGACAGACGTAAAAACAATCCATGGTTGAAATCACAGTGCACATACATGCAATTTATCTGAGAAAAGGGAAACATACATTCTCAATTTCATTCAAACTGACCATGTTTTTCAATCTTGTGGATCTGACCCTTCTCTACACGATGCAACTGGAAGATAATCGAGGATGAAATTACCATACTTATAAATGGATAGTCTTTTCCACATTGAATCACCACGTGGAGGGTCAAACCTTAGTACTCGGAACTGAAGGCACCTACTGCTCCTTGAAACCACTTGCCTCCCCTTTCTCGATAATATAGAAGATATTCGAACGCGAACTGTATCGAATAGAACCAAATTTATTCCAACTTGAACCGTATTACCAAAGATTAATATTTTTTCTGTGATTTGGGCGAATTTGGTAACTATGGATTGGATAATAAGCAACAATCACATTGTTAGTGTGTGGTCATTTCAACAAATAGACTGAAACCAAAGATACATATATATGAAGAGCCTAAAAATTGAAGTGATTACACATAGATTTCAACATTCAATGGAGGATTTTATTATTCTGAGGAAATTATAGAGGTGTGAGTTATACATATACTCTGTGTATTTTTATTCACTGCCAATATTGAAATTTTAGATGGACATGTCTCATAGACACCTTCTTTTAGAGTGGATAAACTCTTTCAATTCTTAGCCCACTGAAATTCAAGTACGTTACAGTCATTGAGCTCCCATTTCTACCACCATTCTCCCCAATTCTCCATGCATCTCCCCTCATTCATCTCTTCACTACATCCTTCATATATTTTTATGGGCCTCCTCCCCTCATTCATCTCTTCACTACATCCTTCATATATTTTTATGGGCTTCCATTGGAAGCCCAACCATCACAATGGTTCATTTCCCCTTCCAATTTTTCCAAAAATGTCCAAAAGTAAAATAAAATAAAGGATTGCTTATTACAAAATTTACAAGAAGGTTTGACAAACATCCAATTTGGATCACATCTCCCTATTTGAAGGATTTTGATCCCCAAACGATGGAAGCGTAGAGCCTCCATTTTTCTTCCCATATCCACCATTTGATTGTTGATGAAGCTTTTGTGTTTCTTGATTTTCTAACCCTGTTTTGTTACTATAAGAGTTATCCTCTCCCTCTCTTAGTGTGATTTGATGAAGTAGGCCTTGCCA
>CBVK0103818026.1:0-12751 GCA_900067695.1 Picea abies | reverse complement strand
TCCTATTAGTACCCCTCATTTTCTTAGTTGTGGCTACCATCTTCTTGTCTCTTGTCTTGCTAGTTTCTTCTTCTCTCATGTTGATACGTGAGGTATGTTTTAAGGTGACTGAATATAAGAAAACTAATACTCATCCAGATCACAATCAAGTGCACATAGAATATTCCACAAATCTAGCAACAATGTCAACCAAGAGTAAAGTTAAAAATTGTGTGTATAAACTAAACTCGACTGCCGTGTATACAAATTTCCCAATGAATAATACAGGAAACAATACTCAAACCAGAAGTGTATAACTTCAATTCAATGTAATGTATTAAATGTATAATGGGTGTAAATCCTCCCACTGAATGAAATTAGATCTGTTCAAGCCAATGAAAGACATGCCCAACAGTTTCTCTGATCATTGGCAATATGTATGAAACCGTCAGATCCAAAGCATTCCATAGAAAACTAATATGCAATTCTCTCCATAAGCATGACTCTAATGAGCTCGGTTAGAAAAAGGGAAATTGAGCGCCTGAGAAACAAAGTAATGAGAGAGAAACTTACATGCCATCCAGCTCAAAGCGATGTCTTGGCGACTAAGTCCGTCAATATGGCCTAAAGTGCAAGGAAACGACAATTGTACTCCCAACGGCCAACAACAAGCAAGAGGAATGTGCACTTATTAGATTGAAATGTTAAATGTTCAATGTGATTTGTTTTCGATACATGACGTATATTTTGAGGCGATTGACTCTTACAAAATTGTCTTCACAGTGAAGGAGGACAATGGAAATAATGGCAACAACATCATCATGGAAACAAACGAATAATCCACATAGTGGCTAATACCTTCCCAAATGATTAGTACATTTGTCAATGCAAATTATGTACATTTCCCGTAAAACCTTTTATAGATCACAAATTCCAATTTTCTTTAAAATCATAATTTAAAATAATTATTGTGTATATGAATTAAGTTTCTCTGAATTAAATTTTTGCAATAGTAGTTATTATCCTAAGTAATGTATATGAATTAAGTTACTCCAAATTAAATTTACAGAGAATCACAATCAATATACCCATTATTTATTTGTAAAATAACATTTTTTAAAAGAAACATTTTCTACATGAATTTCATTTTTTTTCATAAAGTTTGAAACATTCAAGTAATTAATTAAATTGTATATTTATAAAAATCACATGATTAAAAAATATAATCATTTTATATGAAAGTTGATGATGTGAGTAACCAACGGTCATAGTTTCTTATACTCAATCGTGGGTTCTTGGCTTGCTTCAATACAATAATTAACGTAACATACTCACAAAGGTAGGAAGAGCAAAGGAGGGCGTAGATGAAAAATGTTTGTATGTAGTTTGTTTACTATTTTGGTTGGAATATCATTCATACTCAGAATTTATAAATACCACTCAGAGCTTCTGTTTAAGCTTAATATCATTCTCAAAAAATTCTTCATTCTTTGTGGAGATGACTGTGAGCAGCAAAATGTCTGTTTGTAGTTTGTTCACTATTTTGACAAACTCAAAGTTTATACATACCATTAAAAGCTTATGTTTTATCTTCATTCTCAAAACAATTTCGTTGTGGATATGATTTAGAGTAGTGGATTGATGCACTTGCAGTTATTTCTCGTCAAGGAATGAAAGAGTGCCTAATTAATTTAATGTGAAAATGTGTATAATCGAGTTCTACTAAGAAAATTTTATAACGACTTATTATTTGAGGAAACTTACGAACAAGCGATCTAGTGATGATAAATTATGATTTTGATTTGATTTTGAATTATAATGTGATATCATTATGCTTTATATGTTAATTTATAAATGTACAGATATTGACAGTTATTATTGATGAGTTCTCCCTAGTGTGCAGGATGCATGATAGGTTGAGGATGTTGATGGCATCAATGGATTTCCTTGGACTCTGGATTGAGTCAGGGAGTGGAGTTATATTTAGTTTGAGTTTTTAGCATTGATTTACATGTATATATGATTATTTTAGTATGGATGTTATGTATATGGATATTGATATTGTTTTTGTTAGTGGATGCAAGGTTCATGACACTTCCTAATCTGAATCACATAAGGAGTAAAGGGGTTACACATAGAAACTAGATAGATGAGGGAGATGTGTGGCAGCTACTCTGTCACAACCTACTAGCATTCCCACCATGACCTGAATGCATGGTTAACAATTACCTCATTCCGAGAGGTCCACAATGCCATGAGGGAAAACTGAGACAGTCGATCTTGAAGAATTATAAGGGGTGCACAATAAGGCAACATCCTTATTCCTTAGACACCTTTAGTCTCTCACAAGGTCAACCAAGTGGAGTGTTGAAACCAAGTGTCAGACAAACTTCAAAACTAGTCAAAGGTGAGTGGCACCCTTGGCGCATGGAGGTGCATCTTCCAAGGCAAGTCACTTAATTAAATTGTGAGTCAATAAAAGTCTAGATGACCTAGAAAACATAATAAAAATGTTTATACCTTGTTATAACAGAGTATTTAATTAATTATTAAATTACAAACTAATAAATCTAACAAGAATCTAAGTCTAAGTCTAATATGTTTGACTAAATTAAACCATAAAGAGGAAATAAGGGAATGAGACTAGTAAGTTAAGTAAATTAAGGAATAAGAATAAAGTGGGTAGATGCACATATCTGCATGAAAATAATAAATGGAATTTTTAAATAAAACAAAATAAAAACATGAGAGAATAGGTAGTTCACATAGAGTAGCATCTTGAGTCAATCTACCACTAATCTTAACTAAAATAAGACTCATAATCCAAATCAAACTAAAATCTAGTTAGGAGACACAAAATTAATTAGGGATTGGGGAACAAAGGGACAACTAAGAGCAAAAATAGGAGCACGTTGGAGAATGTGAGGGAAAATGCCTAAATAAATAAAATAAAAACGAAATTAACATGTGCAACTAGGAGAGAGTGTGATAGATGTACTAGGTGAACAATCCTTTAATTAAATTATTAAAAATTAATTATTTGTGCATGAAGACGTGTCATTGGAAAAAATTTCTATAAAAGAAATGGAGAGAAAGGGAGAGGGGTCACCTTCGGAAAGTATTGTTATGCTGTGAAAAAAATTCTGAACTAGTTTCGTTGTTGAGAGTTGGGTTCCAAAACTTGGAAAAGAGTGGAAGTTCTGCCTTGCGAGTCAAGTTTTGGTGCTATTGATTTTTGGTTTAATGTGTGTGACCCATTTGCAACTCGGGGAGCTAAGGGGGAGAAGAGTACCCCTAGCGTTAGCTGGAAGGCACTGGTGAAAGCTTGGTTATCAAGTGGAAGCACAGAGAATGCAATACAACTTCCAAGTCGAAGCAACATTGCAAGAATATCAATGTTTCGGTCACGGAATATTTTTGTTTATTCAGATGATATATGAATTTTATATATGATATCGATCGCAATATGAATGTACAGATATGGTTGTGTATGGATTGTAATGTTACTAATTATGCATTCCTTGGAATGCACATAAAAATTCAAAGTAGCTAGAAGTATAGATAGGGTAATATTTAGATTGTTATTATAGTTTATATAATTCCGTGAGACATTACAAAGTGTAAATTTCCTGGCATATTTTCCATTACTACTAAATCATTCATTCTCTACATAGAATTATACTAAGCATGAATATTGAAACGTATAAATTACAGATTTGTTGTTGAATAAATTATTGATGCGATAAGATATGATAGCACCAGATGGATGGAACGACTTCAGTTCTGATCTTAGCACTTCCATTGAAATTGATTTAATGGAACTTCACTGTTTTTAAACGTTACCAAAATTTCAGGCATGTTAAGTGTTATTTTTTCACAAAAATCAAACGTCTACGATTATTGCTATCTACTCACATAATTAAATTCGTGATTAGGGTAGTGATTAACCCACAAATAATAATAATTCTTGAGAATTTATGAAATATCAGTAAATTTCGCTGTTATTAAATATGGCAACTAATTCTTGATCTTCGACCCTTCTCTAAGAATTCTCTAGCATCGAAATTGTTGGAGGTGTTTGTATTAAGTGTGATTCGCATGCCCAGGATCCTCGAATCATTCACGAATCTTGGGAATATTATAGGACCCTTTTGATCATCTCCATAGCAAGTACTACGCGTTGAAATTATATCGGAGGAAATTGACCTTGTGATTATATATGGATTTATGCCTCATTGTGGCTAATGATTTTAGTTACAACATACATGTAATTATGTACTAGTAAAAGAATCCAAAACTTCAGTGATCAACAATTATACACAATGACAAAACAAAAAGAATCCAATCGTATCTAATACTATTCCATGGCTAAGTCGGATTAAACACAATGACAAAACAAAAAGAAATTTATTTCATTGAGGTCGAGTGGAACGAGATTGATTTTAAGATACCTATTGAAGCTACTTATAATATGTACACTTAGTCTATAAATATAATGATTGCGCAAGTAACATAAGTTAATGAAGATAAAATGATGGATATAAATGTTGATGTGGATCATATTAATGTTAGTTATGATGCTTTAATGACTTAAAACATAATTACTTGTTGGTGGTGTCTTGTTGGTAAAGGGGTCAAATAAAGTTTTAATCCATTAATTAATTTTATGATTTATGATGGAGAAAATTGAAACCATGGTTATATCCCAATTTTATGATATTAAAAATTTGAAATTTATCATTGAATTCATTCTTTAAAATGTAATTACTATTGTATTGTGATCATATTGTGAAGTTTGATTAAGTATGATAATCAATGTCAATAAGGATAGATCAAAATATGTTGTTATTAGTGTGTATTAATTGTCCTTTCTTATGGAAATGTAGTACCACATTATGTGTAACTTTGTTAGTATGTAGAAATAATAATTACAATTTAAAAAAAAAATTAAAATCGTAATTATATCATCTCACCTTATGTTCTGTAAGGATTGGTGTTACATATGGTATGAGAGCGGGTTCAAATCTGCGACAACGGACCGTTACACCTTCCACTGTTTTGTTTTATAATGAAAGATGTATCGTTGATACAAATTTGAATTGTTCATGACAAGTATCATCGTCATAGGATGAAGGATGAGTAGACGATGTGCTGCACGGGGAAGAGCTATGGTTCCTCCGAGAGAATCCATGCAAGAGGGATTGACTCCACGTGGAGAGGAGAAAAGTATTGAGCATGAGCAGGTTGTTGTGGGAGATGTGGTGGGTATGATGAGATCCTTCTAGAGGATGTTAGAGGAGTTGATCAACCACCTAGATCGAGTTGAGGGCAGAGAGTTTGTTCCCAATGAGTGTTCACAACACACTCCAGTAGGTAGTAGTAATATACACAAAGATCTCGAGAAAGTGTAATTTTTTGAGTTTTGGGGTGCCAGAGACGGCTTAGCCGCTGAGGCATGGTTGGAGAAAATGGCAATGTGATTTGCACTACACAATTACACCTCCAACATGAAATTATGCATGGCGATATTTCAACTACAAAGGAGTGTTCTTATTTTGTGGAAGACACTGCTACCTCAACTAAACATGGGCGTTAAAGACATTTCATGGGAATTGTTCGAGTAACAATTCTGGGAGAGGTACTTGTCTGATGAATTCATTGAACACTAAGTTAATGATTTCAAAACCTTACGACATGGTATTCATATGGTACCAGAGCATGAAGCCAGGTACATGGAGTTACTTAGATATTCTCCACATATGAACATTGAGAAATTAAATGTTAACACATTTGTGTTCGACCTCAACTTCAACATTCGTATGAAAGTGGGGATATTGATGCCTCAGATGTGGTACGATGCAAATGAAAGTGGGGATATTGATGCCTCAGATGTGGTACGATGCAATTCAGAAGGGCCTCATTACTGAGGAAGAGTTGAACAGTACAGTTCAGGGAAGGATTCCTTATAGGCAGACTGAAAAGGTGACACATGGACTGCAACAACATCATACACTAGTTAGACAGACTTCTGGGCACCATGATACACCTAGAGGACCTGTATTCTCGACACCGTGATGACAGACTTCTCAGTAGAGGAATCCTTATAGAGAACCATAGAAGAAGCAACAACAACGTTGTACACAACAACAATAACAGTTTGTACCAAGTCTGTAGAATGTACCAATGCAATAGACTCTTAAGACAACAACTTCTACTTCAGGGACTAGGAGCATTGGACCAAAGAATGGATGTTGGACATGTGGAGAACAACATTACGAGAGAGATTATCCTATTGAGAAGGAAAGAGTTGTCAGATCATCAGGACTTACGAGAGTTGGAGATTTTGGAAAGGTCCACAAGATACATGCAATGGTGAATAACCGCCAGGCCGAGCAACATTCCACCGTGCTCGAGACATCAGGTATGATCGTCGATCAACATTTTAGTATTTTAATAGATCTAAGAGCCATGGAATGTTTTATTTTGAGTGTTGCGCTTAAATGAATTAAGGTAAAGGAATCAGACAAGATGAGTTTAGACATGTGGAGATGGCATCTGGTGCCAAGCAAAAGGTTGGAGGAAAAATTAAGCATTGTAACATTAACTTAGCTTGCATCATGACAAGTCGAAACTTGTATGTTATAATGTTGGGATCTTATGATATATTGATTGAGATTGATTGGTTAGAATTGCACGATGCGATACTTAACTGCAATATGAAATGGTTAAGTTTGATAGATGATTTGGGATAGAGTAGAGTAATTGTATGAAATGGTTAAGTTTGATAGATGATTTGGGATAGAGTAGAGTAATTGTAGGAAGAAACCACAGAGTGTCATTGAGGTTTATTTCTTCCTTACAATTATAGAAAAGTATGCACAAGGGGTGTAAGTTATACTCCATATTAGTTCTTAACAAAAAGGGAGAAACATAAGGATTAAAAAACCTTCCTGTAGTATCAGAGTTTGCAGACATATTTTTGGAGGAAATACCAAGTTTACTACTAGAAAGAGCATTAGATTTTACCATATATTTGAAACGTGGAACGAAACCGATTGCAAGAATACCATACCGGATGTCAACACTTGAATTGAAAGAGTTGAAAATGCAACTAGAGGATTTGATGGAATTGGTACTTATACATCCAAGTGTGTCACAGTGGGGTGTGCTAGTTATTTTTGTGAGAAAGAAGGGCGGATCATGGAGGATTTTCATTGACTATCGTGAATTCAAAAAATCTACAATAAAGAACCAATATTTGTTACCAAGCATTGACAATTTTTTTGATTAGATGAAGGGAGAAACGATCTTTTCAAAAATTGACTTGTGATCAGGATATCATCAGTTACATATTAAGGAGGAAGATATCCCTAAGATCACATTTAAGATGAGATTCAGACACTATGAGTTTATTGTTTTACCATTTGGACTGGCGAATGCCCCGGTCGTATTCATGAGTTTGATGAATGGGGTGTTCTTTGAATACTTGGATAACTTTGTACAAGTATTTATCAATGATATACAGATTTATTCTCAGATGAAAGAAGAGCATGATGAACACTTGAGATTGATTTTACAGTGTCTAAGATAAAACAAGTTTATGGGAAGTTGTCAAAGTGTTCTTTTTACTAGGCGAAGATTCATTATTTGGGACATATTGGAGAAACTATCGTTGTGGACCAAGTGAAAGTAGAGGTTATTATGGAATGGCCAACACTGACGAATGCAAAAGAAGTATGTATATTTATGGTTTTATCAGGTGATTATTGACGTTTCATCAAAGGATTTTCGAATATAGAAAATCCAATTACATAATTACAGAAGAAAAACAAGAAATTCATATGGTCAGAGAAATGCACAGAATCATTTCCAAATATTAAGGAGTTATTAAAGACAACACCGATATTGAAGGTTCCTAACATGGACAAAGAACTCTTGGTATGCACAGATGCATCCAAGGAAGATCTAGGTGGAGTTTTGATGCAAGACCGTCGAGTGATCGCTTACATTTCAAGGAAATTAAGAAGGCATGAAGAGAATTATGCAACACACGATTTGGAGTTATTAGGAATCATTTATTCCTTGAGAGTTTGGAGACATTATCTTATTGGACGAAAATTTAAATTAAATATTGATCATTGTGTATTGCAGCATACTTTTACTCAGAGTGATTTGAATGCACGTCAAAGGCATTGGTCAGAACTACTTAGTGAATACAACTTCAATATTACCTACATTAAAGGAATAGTGAATAGAGTATTAGATGCATTGAATCAGAGACCACACATATTCTCAGTAATATCTCTTAAGAAGAATCTTCGAGAAAGGATTCTAGATTTATATATTGACGATGATTGGTACAAGGAAGTTAAGGATAATAATGGACAAGATACCATGATGGTACCAAGGTATGAAGTTTATTCATTTGACAACGATGGATTCTTGAAGCATAATGTCAGATTTATGTACCCCCTAATGACAAAAAAGAAGTTTAATTTTCAGCAAAGCTCATTGAGCAACGTACATGGCTCATCCCGAAGTCACGAAGATGAAGGAAGGCCTTAAGCCTTTATTCTTCTAGAAAGGAATGAAAGAACATATAGTTAATTTCATGGCGAGGTGTTTAGATTGTCAGTAAGTGAAGGATGAACATAGACATCCATCGAGATTGTTATAGCCACACATGATTGATGAATCGAAATGAGAAGTCATTTTGATGGATTTTATTATAATATTTTCATTGATGACAAGGAGACATGAGACTAATTTTGTGGTATTTGACACTCTAACGAAGAGTGCACACTTTATTCTAGTGTATACAACGTATCGAGATCTGGACATTGATCGAGTTTTTGTTAGCAAGATTGTGATATTACATGGTGTACCACGAAATATCATATCTGATCGAGGATCAATGTTTACTGGATGATTTTGGATTAGTTTCCAAGAGGCTTTAGAAACACAATTGAATTTTATCACAACATATCACCCTGAGACAGATGGTCAAACTAAAAGAACGAAACATATTTTAGAGGATATGTTGGAAGTGTATGTAATGGATAAAAAAAAACGTTGGGAAGAATTCTTGCCATTGTTATAATTCACGTACAACAACAATTATTAGAGTAGTATTAAGATGGTATTGTTTGTGTTTCTTTATGGACGATCGTGTCAGACACCTTTGAGTTGGGATAGACTAGAGGACAGAGTCCTATTGGGACTGCAAGTGATCCAAGAAATGGAAGAGAAGATGAGAACTATAAGAAAAAGAATTAAAGAGGTGCCATATCGACAAAAGAGTTATGTTGTTGCACATCGCATTGACCACAATTATGAGGTTGGCAATAGAGATTTATTGCGGGTAAAACCGCATAAGAGTTCGATCAAGTTTAGAAAGGGTGCTAAACTCTCTCATAGGTTTGTGGGGTCTTTCAATGTTGTGGGAAATAAAAGACCCATGGCTTACCGACTAGCCTTTCTTGATTCTTTGAGGTGTATGCATGATGTATTTCATGTATCTATTTTTGATTCTTTGAGGTGTATGCATGATGTATTTCATGTATCTATTTTGCGACATTATATTTCAGATCTATTACATGTCATTGACTTGAGTTCTTTGTAGGTGTCAGATGAGGGTTCTCTCATGGTGGATCCAATATGCATACTAGAAAATCACGCTCAGAAACTACAACATTGAATAGTCGATCAATTCAAGGTCCAGTGGGACAACAAATTCCACACTTGGCTACATGAGAGGACACATATGAGATGCATCAACAATTTCCATATTTGTTTGATAGATTGGATATTTATATTTGTGTCAAATACATTTATTTATTTCATTTAGATTGTACAAACTTTGGGATGAAGTTTAAAACAAGAGGGATTGTGTATAACATCCAGTTCCATTGAGCACCTTTTATACTGACTTATTCTTTGAGGACACTTGCGAGCAAGTGATCCGGTTATGATACATTATGATTACGTTTGATTTTGAATTATATTGTGACATCATTATGATTTATATGTTAATTTATAGATGTACATATATTGACAAGTATTATTGATGAGTTCTCGTGTGTGTGTAGGATACATGACAAGTTGAGAATGTTAGTGGCATCAATGGATTTCATTGGACTCTAGATCGAGGTAGGGAGTGGACTTGTATTTGGTTTGAGTTTTGAGTATTGATTTACATGTATATATGATTATTTTAGTATGGATTTCATGTATATGCATATTGGTATTTTTTTTGTCAGTGGATGTTGGCTTAGTGACTCTTGTTAATCTGACTCACATAAGGAGTAAATGGGTTACACACAAAAACCAAACATATGAGGGAGAGGTGTGGTATCGTATATGTCATGACCTACTAACACTCCTGCCATGACCTGAATGCATGGTTAATGATTACCTCGATCTGATAGGTCCATGATGCGATGAGGGAAGACTGAGACAGTCACTCAGAAATAATTATAAGGGGCATGGAATAAAGAAGAATCCTTGCTCCTTAGACACCCTTAGTCTCTTACAAGTTCAACCAAGTGGAGTGTTGGATCCAAGTGTCGAACAAACTTCCAAACTAGTCAAAGGTGAGTGGCACCTTTAGAGCACAGAGGTGCGTCTTGAAGGGCATGTCGTGTAATTTAATTGTGAGTCAATAAAAATCTAGATGGCATAGAAAACATAATAAAAATGTTTAGACCTTGTTAGAACAGAGTATTTAATTAATTATTAAATTACAAACTAAGAAATACAAGAGTGTAATTCTAAGTGCAAGATGTTTGACTAAATTAAACCATAAAGAGGAAATAAGGGAATTAGATTAGTAAGTTACGTAAATGAAGGAATAAGAATAAAGTAGGTAGATTCACATGTGTGCATGAAAATAATAAATAGAATTTTTAAATCAAAGAAAATAAAAAAATGAGGGAATAGGTGGTTCACATAGAGTAGTATCTTGATTCAATCTACCACTAATCTTAACTAAAAGAAGGCTCGTAATCCAACACAAACTAAAATATAGTTAGGGGACACAAAATTAATGAGGGATTGGGGAACTAAGGGACAAATAAGAGAACAAATAGAAGCATATTGGGGAATGTGAGGGAAAATGCCTAAATAAATAAAATAAAAATGGAGTGTGACACATGTAGTGGGTGAATAATCTTTTAATTAAATTATTGAAAAACAATTATTTGTGCATAAGGACATGTGTCGTTGGAAACTTTTTTCTATAAAATAAATGGAGAGAAAGGGAGATGTGGGAAAGTATTGTTATGCTGTAAAAACTTTTGTGAACTAGTTTACTTGTTTAGAGTTGGGTTCAAAAACTTGAAATATAGTGGAAGCTCTTCCTTGCGAGACATGTTTTTGTGCTATTGATTTATGGTTTACTATATGTGGCCTCTTTGCAGCTTGGGGGCTAAGGGGAAGAAGAGTACCCCTGTTGGCCAAGAGTTACGGTGAAGTCTTGGTTAGCGAGTGGAAGCATGGAGGACGCAATGCAACTTCCAAGTTGAAGCAGCACTACAATAATATCAACATTTTGGTCGCGGTATTTTATGGCAATTTCATTGTATTAAAGTATTAAATTGTAATGGAAGATTTTTGTTTGTTCTCAGGTGTTATATGAATTTTCTATATGATATCAATCGCAATATGAATGTAGAAGTGGTAGTGTATGGATTTTAATGTTACTAATTATGGTTGTAATGTTACTAATTATGGTTTCCTTGTGGAATGCACAAAAAATTGAAAGTAACTAAAAGTATAATAGGGTACTCTTTAGATTGTTATTATAGTTTATATAATTCTGTGAGACATTACGAAGTGTAAATTTCCTGGAGTGTTGTTTTCCATTACTACTAAATCATTCATTCTCTACAGAGAATTATATTAAGCATAAAAAATGAAACGTATTTATGACACTTCCAAGGATATCTGCAAATATGTTGTATAAATTACAGATTTGTTGTTCAATAAATTATTTGATGAGATAAGATATGATAGCACCAGAGGGATGGAACAACTACAGTTCTGTTTTTAAACGTTAACATAATTTCTGGCACGTTAGTATTCCTCGTTCACAAAAATCAAACGTTTACGATTATTGCTATCTACTCACATAATTAAATTCGTGATTAGGGCAGTGCTTAACCCACAAATACTAATAATTTTCACGACATAGTATGGAATAAATTTCCACATTATGGTGAATCTACGTTCCATGGTTAAATTAGGTTCTATGATTTTGGGGAAATTGAATAACTCGTTCTTACAATATCATTATGAACAATAACGATAAAATAATAGAAAATTGTATATTAGTTGTGATAATATATCGTAAAAATGTGTATGTAATTAATACACCAATGTAAAGGGACAATAAGTACTCCAAGAAAAACAATTTATGCCTATGTTATTCAATTACCTAGTAAGTATTGATAGAATAAGTTAACCACTTAAATAAATAGTAAATGCTTAAAATTAACTTATTGGCATTTTTGGTTATTTGAAAAACTAGTTGTCATTGGGGAATATTTGATAAATTGAATTGTATTAAAGCAATCATTATTAAAAAAATTTAAGATTCATCAAGAACGAGATTGATTATAAGATACCTACTGAAGCTGGTTATAATATGGACACTTAGTCTATAAATATAATGAGTGTGCGAGTAACATAATGTAATGAAGGGAAACTGATTGATATATATGTTAGGATGATTTTAGGGGTTAAATTTCGCTCATGGGCTAATTTTTCATGGTTT
>CBVK0103818015.1:0-14289 GCA_900067695.1 Picea abies | reverse complement strand
GATCTACACTCTTTCCCTACACGACGCTCTTCCGATCTCACAGCCAATATACCGACGATTGCTCGATATCCGCCATGTGTCTTTGCTAACAGATGGTCTAGATCCTTGTTGGGATTTCGAGACTTGTGATGTCCCGATTTACACTATGCATTCGCTCAGTGCCCACCTGGTAGAGCTCTCAGAATCCCTAGTGATTTTGCTTCTTCCATTTGAACTCATAGCCGAGTTCTCCTTTTGCGCACTCCCTGCACTTGCTCAATGCCCACCTGACAGAGCTTCATAGAAATCCTCAGATATTTTGTTTTCTTCAAACTCTCAGCAAAGTTCTTCCTCAAATGCACCTTGTGCCTATTCTCAATGCCCACTTGGTAGATCTCCCCAGAACTCACAGCAAAGTTCTATCTGCAACTGTGTCTTCCATACACAGTCTTGCCTCCTGAGGTGTTCAACAACCTCAAAGGTCTTCTTCTTGAGTTGTTGACCTCAGTTTCCGTGCCACAGCACATCTTTGTCTGACCCCACAGAGTTCAGAAGTGCTTCAGTGCACTGGTATTCATGGTCCGTAGCACTCTGTCACGCCCTCCTGGCATGAAACCTCAAAGACTTTCACCTGAATTCAAACAGACTCCCTGCAAATGCCTAGCATACATTCACAACATATAAAGAACACACACAGACATCCATATCATACACAGTAATGCAGGAAAAACTGCACTTTGTATTAAAATGTAAAATGCCTGTATTTACAAAGTGTTCCTGAGCACGGCCTGTAACAAGGACCCGACTCTTCTCTTATGCTCTCTACTCACAGAACTTTTCTCAACTACTTCCACTGAGATCTGAAAATCTCTTTTACCTGAGGGGGCTCTGTGAGCGCTTCCCTCCAGGTCTACCTACTCTATTTAATTACCATAAATGGTTGTCTATTCCAGCATCTGGATCTAGATCTCAACCGATCTAGCATTAAAGTTGATCTACTTATGCCTGCACAAAGGCACGGCTTCTATGGCTCACCAGCCTACAACATTTAATTACATTGAATTCATATTTTAAATGAGGTTGTGCCTCTCTTCAACACGCAATTTGAATTCGCTGGTGTGGTTGGCTAACTGGCTGGTTGACGTGGAGAGATTATCCTGCATCAAACTCCTTAGCTGCAAAATCATGAGCTCCTACTCATGCGCTTCCCCTCTAAGCGGTTGCAATCCTCCTGGATCCCAAATCATCCTTTGGATCTGTTCATCCGCTCCATTCTGCTGCTGTTGCTTCTCTTCAGCTCAGCCTCTCCTCGCTAGAAGTCTCTACTGACCCCAACATTAGTCTTTTGATCTCTTCTATTACTTCGTCCAACTGCTCCAGTGGCTGGCTTTGTTCATGCAGTCTCCTCAGCTGCAAAAATTTTCGGCACATGAGAAGATCATCATGATCTCCCATGCCTCCTTCCTCTTCATCTTTATCTATGGCCCCAAGTTGCCACACTGCTGTAGACTTCAGCTCTGTAGTCTCCCTTTGATTGACTTGTTGTTCAGTCACCTTCACTGATAGCTCATCTTCTGTCAGTTCTCTTGTTGGCCCTGGATTGTTCAGCCAATCCTCCAACATCTCTAACTCCATCTCCCATGAAGTGATAAATCTGCTTGCTTTCTCTTTGGCTTCCTTTGCTGCTAGCTTCAGTGCCACAACTTCTTTCTTTTCAGCTCCCTGGCTGAAATTATTGAGCCATTCCTCAGAACGCTCATTTTCTTCTTCATTTGCTTCTGCTTGGGCAGCTTCCAAAGTCTGCTCCAATTCTTCTTCTTTCCTGACAGTCATCGTCAGTTGTGACTGTTCTTCTACTGTTGTTGCACCTGCAACACAAATTTTTGCCTCCTCTCGGGCAAGTGATAGGAATATCTCGATTCCCCCAATCATCATAAGATTATCCTGATCTTCCACCTCTATTAGCTTCTCCTGCTTATCTACTTCCATCCCTGAATTTATGAGACCCTCAGACAGTCTCATCTGCTTGGTCAGCTCCTCGAGCTGATCCAAATTCACCTGTTCATCCCTACCCCCCTGGCAATATGGGATGCTTATGTTTCCCTCCTGGTAGACTATGAGATCAACCGATCCCATATTCATCATAAACCCTTACTGAATTGAACTCACCTCCGAGTCCATGAGACCTTCAGACAGTCTCGAATCTTCATCTCTGCCCACCTGGCAATCTGAGATGCTTTCGTTGCCCTCCTGGCAGTCTTCAAGATCCCGCAGCGACCTCATACCATTGCCTAGCTGGCAATGTGAAATTCCTTGGTTGTCCTCATGACAGTCCATGAGACCCCGCAGCGATATCAACCCGTTTCCCTCCTGGCAATCTGGAATTTCTTCTCTGCCCTCCTGGCAGTCCTTGAGATCTTCAGCTGACCCCAATTCATTCATTTCACCGAGAAATTTTCTAGTCTCTGGTTCACATACCTGAACCATATTCTCCTCTGTGGCCTTGAGGTTTTCACCATACCTCAACCATATCTTTAACAACCTATGCTGCCCTCTGACCATCAACCCCTTGACTGGCCATTTTACTTTTTCCTTCTTCATGGGCCATTCATACACCCATCTCAGCTTCTTATCCTGCCGCATCCACAATTTGAGCTTCTCCATGTCTGCCCTTATTTCAATGAACCCTTTATCCATTTTTGCAAGCTTTTCTTCCTTGCTCTTCTTCCTACGACCTTCAATAGATGTCTTGTTGTGTCTAACTGCCTCCCTGACAGATTTGCTGCTATCACTCTGCATATTGAGTGTGTCCAGCTTCATCTTACAGTCCTGCTGACTGTCTATGGACTGCTACCTACCTACAAACAAATCCTTATAGAGTCCTCCAGCGGTCTGTTTTCCTCTTGCCTCCTCTGTCTGCAATATACAAACAAAATCCCACTCTGATACCACCTGACGCAGGCGCAAGCTACCTTCTCCTACAACTCCTCGCCCTCTCACAGGATCGATCTATTTCTCCCTTCTACTGAGCCGAAGTGGCTCTTTAGATTCCCTCGAGAATCTTCTATTAAAACCCGATCCACAGTTCCTTTCGTTCACCCACACAGTCTTTTGCACCTAACCGTGGTTGTCCCCAACTCAGTTTTGGGGTTCGGCATTTTGTGCTTCTTGATGTCGAGAGTCACTGTCCTCTCGAATCCTTGATCATCGATGAGCTCTCTGCCCAGCCTTAGCCCCTCTTGGCTATGCCCTGGTCCACATGACCGTGTTCACAAGACCCTAGCCTTATATCTTTTCCTTTCGTCGGGGTTTCGGGATTTTCAATGCCCCAATGCATTTGCTCATGGGATTCCCAATCCTCCGTATCCCGACTCTCCAGTATGCTGACAGTTGGCCTCTTAAATGATGGCTCCTTCCTTCTCTGATATGCTGACAGCTGGCCCACAATATGGCTCCTTCCTCCTTATCGGGGTTTTAGAGTTTTTGAAACCGAAGTGCACGAACATTTCACTCACGGGATCCGCGATATCTCGATACTCGATGTGGGATGCCACCTGTCCTCCTCGCTGACTCCTCTGTGGCCCCACACTATTCTCTGCATGTCGGAGTATCGTGTTTCACAATATCATGACTCCAGTTGCAAATATTCATGGGACTCATGAAACTCCGAATCCCGATTCTCCGATGAAGCCCTCTTGTCGAGCTTTCCCCGATGGCACTCGATTGCTGCCATGCATCCTTCTCAAATGGATGGCTTAGATTAACTCTCAGGGTTTCGAGACCTTTGATGTCTCGATTATTTCAACCTCAGGAACTCCAATTTCTTAATAGCCAACATACCGACGGTTGCTCGATATCTGCCATGTGTCTCTGCTAACGGGCGGTCCAGATCCTTGTTGGGATTTCGAGACTTGTGATGTCCCGATTTACATGTCCTCGAGAATCTTTATTTCTCAAGTGTCGATATCCCGATGGCTCCACCTCTTGTTGGGATTTCTCCTCCTGTTCACGAGGACTTAACTCCCTCGTAACTTCTGCATATATGATGGTTGTCAGCGATCCTGAACCAAATCTAATGGCTCAGATCCGTTCTCCTTCCCTGTGCTCCTCCGACTGCTCCCTGGATGCGAACACCAATGGTCCAGATCTAATTCCCAGCCGATTTGATGGTTGTTGTTTCTCCCTCTTGAGCTTATCCACTTTCTTCCCAATATTGGGAGAATTCCAAGTCTTCCAAAGGCCTCAGCCTCTGTCTGTCTCCTCCTCTTGCGAACTCCTCGACTCTAAGCTTCGCTGCGTGTATGAAAACGCTGGCCCTCCTGAGCTTTTATCTTTGAATCCTTGGAGGATTCTTCAACTTCTGCACTCCTTGTAGAGTCTCCTCATGCACACGCTAGTGCTGTCCCTCCTGAGCTTCTACGAATGCTCAGACCCCTAAGGGGTTTTGTCTTCCTTCCTTCTCCTACAAATGGAGAATATAATTCCTTCCTGGCTTCCTGCTCAAGCAACCTCTTGCTGAGTCTTTCTGGGTGTTCAGAAACCCAGTGAATATCCCTCAGTGGATTCTTCCTTCATCTCACAGAACTCAAAGAGTTATTTCCTCTTCTATGCCTGAATGCGCAAATTCTCAATGCCCACCTAGTAGATTTTCCCTTTCACAGAACATTCAACAGTTTTGTCTTCTTCTCCTGTGTACCTATGCACTCGCTCAATGCCCACCTGGCAGAGCTCTCAGAATCCTTAGTGATTCTGCTTCTTTCGTCTCAACTCACAGTCGAGTTCTCCTTTCACGCACTCCCTGCACTTACTCAATGCCCACCTGACAGAGCTTCATAGAACTCCTCAGAGATTCTATTTTCTTCAAACTCTCAGTAGAGTTCTTCCTCAAATGCACCTTGTGCCTATGCTCAATGCCCACTTGGTAGAGCTCCCCAGAACTCACAGCAAAGTTTTTTCTGCAACTATGTCTTCCATACACAGCCTTGCCTCCTGAGGTGTTCAGCAAACTCAAAGGTCTTCTTACTGAGTTGTTGACTTCAGTTTCTATGCTGCAGCACGTCTTTTTCTGACCCCGCAGAGTTCAGAAGTGCTTCAGTGCACCAGTATTTAGAGTCCGCAGCACTCTGTCATGCCCTCCTGGCGTGAAACCTCAAAGACTTTCACCTGAAATCAAACAGACTCCCTACAAATGCCTAGCATTCATTCACAGCATATAAAAAACACACACAGACATCCATATCATACACAGTAATGCAGGAAAAATTGCTCTTTGTATTAAAATGGCAAATGCCTGTATTTACAAAGTGTTCCTAAGCATGGCCTCTAATAAGGTCCCAGCTCTTCTCTTCTTCTCTCTACTCGTAGAAATTTTCTCAACTACTTCCACTCTACCAAAATGAGATCTGAAAATCTCTTTTACCTAAGGGGGCTCTTTGAGCACTTCCCTCCAGGTCTACCTACTTTATTCAATTACCATAAATGACTATCTAGTCCAGCATCTGGATCTAGATCTCAGTCGATCTAGCATTAAAGCCAATCTACTTACACCTGCACAAAGTCATGGATTCTATGGCTCACCAGCCTACAACATTTAATTACATTGAATTCAGATTTTAAATGAGGTTGAACCTCTCTTCAGTGCACAATTTGAATTCGCTGGCATGGCTGGCTGGATGACGTGGAGAGATTCTCCTGCATTAGGCTCTCTCGACTCCTCACTAGAATTTGTAATTTATAAACCCATTGGTCCTTTCTCGTAGCTCACAATCTCGCGAGTTCATGGGTCGTGGCTCCCGACTCTTCCCCTCAAATTTTGCAATACTCAAGATGGAGAAATGGGGATAACTCTTTATTCCGTCAGTGCCCTCCTTGCACAACCACCAGCTAGGCCAAGAGCTAGCACTTTTCGCCTCTCTTGCCTTCATGAGTTCAACCGTCGAGCCTTGGCACCTTTCTTTCCCGAACCCCCGAGAGGTGAGATTTGACATTTCTCCTCTAGCTCTCGCTTCTCGCGACTTCGCGAGCCAAAGGCTCAAATCTTCATTCCCCTTTCTCCCAAGTACCCCAGACGCGAGAGGTCAACAAGATGTTGACTCCTCTATATAGGTGATGTGTGTTCGTTGGTTTAATTCCTGGGCCCACTATGCAGTTCTGCCTCGTGTCCCTTAGGTGCAACCTTGGCACTTCGCAGCTTCGATTCTCATTGCTTTGAGCACCCAAATTTTGGAATCTCACTCGGCGAACCTCCAAGTTCATGAGATCCTCTGATCTCTTACACCTGTCCTCCTCCGATGGTTGACTTAGATTACTTCGTGACTTCGCTTCTCGTGACTTGGAGCACTCAATCCTTGGGCTTTCGCCCTGCGAACCTCTGAGTATACGAGATCTCTAGATTTCTGCTACCTGTACTCCTTCCAATGCATATCCTTGATCCACTCCGCAGCTTCACCACTCGCGAAGCTGAAAACTTCTCCTTCGGACCTCCGATGTCCGAGTCCCCGATATGGGTAATATCGTGACACATTTCCTTATTCTGACGAATGGATCATATTCCTTCGTTATCTTGGGACTTCGCCTTTCACACTTTCATGAGTCTCGCTACAAAGGTTTCGACCCTTCACCTTCCGAAGCCTCGAGATGCAAAATATGTGAGTGATCTAACGACCCTGTTGGCCCAAATCCTACGACTCTATTCTCCTGATATTTACACTTAGAAAACATGCACCATAACCTTCTTGTCCCTCTGTGGGATTTGATGCTTCCAAGACCTCGTGAATTCTCCATGGAGAACTCCAACCATCCAAATCTCCCTTGACGATTTTGGCAAAATGAACACGATGTTCTTCCACGAAATTTCTCCTTCCTACAACAACGTTGCTGCACCTCCTCAGAACTCTTTAAGGCACCAACCTTCTATGCTTTTCTTCGAGAACTGCGAAGATCCTATCCCTCCTGAAATTTCTCCAACTCTGAGTCTTAAAGAAGACTCCCGCACGCACTCCTTGTGGAGAATCCTTCAATTACTTCAAAGAATTGAAGTCCTTCAACTCTGCACACTCCCTTCAGCAGTAGTCCTTCAACAATTTCTCAGGTTCACAAACTCTAAGACTTTACTCAGCCTGCGCACACCTTGCATGGCTCCTGTGCCCAACTTGCACTCCTACAAGAATGAGAAACGTGTTATCTCTATTGAGCTTGCAGAGATGAACTCTAACCTCTATCAACGTACTCCTTGCGGACAAACTTCACTTCACTCCTTGCAGGAATTTTACTCACTCAGGTAGAGAAACAATTGAAACTCATTCCTTACTCTCTCTCTCAGACTTCAAACACAAAGCATGAAATCATATACACATCATACAAAGAAAATGTATACATAAAGTAAACATCCATGAGCATAACATTCAACATGCATACACAGAGAACAACATACACAGAGAACAAATACGACACCATGAATTTGAATCAAAGCTCTTTCTATTAATTCAAATCTCTTTACATGGGTGTTTTCAACTACAACTCTCTGCTTCTGCTCTCCTATGCTCTCTTCTCATAACGCTGCTTATTGTTACAATAATACAAGGGAGGGTGTCTATATCCTATTTCCCTCTTCACTCCTAAAACTGTCTAATCTAGGAATTCAATTATACCTACTTACATTCATTAACATAAATGCTTTCATCTAATACAAACGAGAGTGGGATTCTCAAGGTCTATTTACAAATAAAGAAGTATGCCTCTCTTTAACTATTACATTTATGTTTGGCGCATCTAGTTCAAAAACATTCAAACAAATTTATCACATGCCAAAATTCATTGGCATTGCCCACGCTCGCTTGATGTTGGCAATGCTTGATGTTGGTGATGCTCCTACATCATACTCCCTCGCTTGAAAATTTTCATGGGCTCCTATCCATGAGCTCTCACATGGTCTGTCCATGCTTTTGAATCTTTGCTTCATTCTCCCAGATGGCATCTTCAACTGGATGTCCTTTCCACTTGACCAAGTATTCAAAATATTCTTTTCTCTTGGTCCTTTTGCTAACTCTTTTGTCCAGTATGCTTTCCATCTGTGGCTTCTCTACAACTTGCATTTGTTTAGCCCACTAAACCTCTGGTTTTTCACTGTATGTTCCTTCTTTCTCATCTTTGTATGGGTACAAATCTGAGACATTGAATATCGGAGAAATTCCGATCCCATCGGGTAATTCAATCTCATAAGCATTTTCCCCAAATTTCTTCAAGACCTTACATGATATGATCTTCATCTTTAGTTTGTTATATGTCCAACTTGGGAACCTTTCCTTTCTCAGATGTGCTAGAATCAAATCACCAAACTCAAATTTAAGTTGTCTCCTGTGTTGATCTGCTCTGTGCTTATACTCTTGGCTCGAATTCTATAATCACTCCTTCACCTGCCTATGAAGTTCCTTCATCGCTTCTATGAAAACCTCTGCACTAGAACTCCTAGTTGCATTCTATTCTGAATCCCTCAATTCAGAAACTCCTCTTGGATGCATGTCATAAACAATGTGGAATGGACTCTGCCCTGTGCTTCTATTGACTGAATCATTATAAGAAAATTTTGCCTATGGCAGAATATTATCCCACTGACTGTGGTGTTCTGTCACCAAGCTCCTTAGCAAGTCTCCCAAACTCCTCTTTACAACTTCTATCTGTCCATCCGTATGAGGAAGATAAGTTGAACTGAACGACAAGTTTGTTCCCAGATTTTTCCATAAGGTCATCCAGAAGTGTCCCACGAACTTTGTATCTCGATCCGAAACTATGTTCCTTGGTAAGCCGTGAAGTCGAATGACCTCTTTGAAAAATAGATTCGCAATGTGAGTTGCGTCATTGGTTTTCTGACACGGTATGAAGTGTGTCATCTTAGAAAATCTATCTACCACTACAAAGATCGAGTCAAATCCTCTTTGTGTTCTTGGAAGCCCCAATATGAAGTCCATGCTGACTGCACCCAATGGCCTGTTAGGTATGGGTAATGGTTGATAAAATCCTGCATTCTACCTTTTCCCTTTTGAATGCCGACAAATTCTACATCTATCCATGAATATTTTGACGTCTGCTCACATTCTTGGCCAAAAATATGACTCATTCAACTTTACGAACATCTTTTCATGACTAAAATGTCCAGCCAATCCTCCACTATGTTTCTCCTTTAGCAAATTCTACCTCATGGAGCATTTTGGAATACAAAGTTGATTTCCCCTGAATAACAATCCATCTTGTATCATGTATTCTATCCATTGACCTATGTCCCTGAGAATTAGATTCTCAGCTACTTCATACACCTCTTTAAACTTTGGATCATCTCTGTACATGTCCCTGAGATCATCAAAACCCAATGTTTTGACTCTGAACTCCTGCAACAGCAAACATTTCCTGCTCAAAGCATCAACAACTTTGTTAGCAGTTCCATAAATATGTTTAATCACAAAAGTGAAATTTTTCATATATTTAACCCATTTAACATGTCTTTGATTCAACTTCTCCTGTTGAATCACAAATTGCAAAGCACGGTTGTCACTGTATAAAACAAACTCCTTCGGGATTAAGTAATGCCTCCACTTCTTCAATGCCTAGATAATAGCATAAAACTCCTTGTCATACGTGGAGTATTTCATTTTCGCCTCATTCAACTTCTCGCTGAAGTATGCTATCAGCTTGTCTTCTTGGCTCAAGACTTCCCCTATTGCAAATCCACTTGCATCACACTTTACTTGAAATGTCTTTTGGAAATCAGGCAACACCATAATTGGTTGTTCCATGATTTTCCTTTTCAGTAAATTAAAGATTTTCTTAGCCTCTTCTGTCCAGTGAAAAGATTTGTGTCTCTTCTTCACTGTGTCTATCATCGGTGCACTAATTCCACTGAAATTTCTGATGAACTTCCTGTAGAAACTAGCCAATCCATGAAAACTTCGAACTTCAAAGATATTCTTTGGTGATGGTCAATTCTTAATTACCTCTACCTTATTTGGATCCATCCTCAACTTATCTATAGAAATAACAAACCCCAAATAAATGAGCTTTGTCTTCATGAATGAAGATTTCTTCATGTTTATCAGCAACTTCTCTTACTGTAACCTCTTCATCACTGTAGCCAAATGTTTCAGATGCTCTGCGTCTGTTTTACTAAAAATCGGTATGTCATCTAGATACACAATGACAAATTTTTCGATGAACTCTTTTAGGACTTCGTTCATCAACCTCATGAAAGTACTTGGCATGTTTGTTAAGTCAAATGGCATAATAATCCATTCATACAACCCTTCGTTAGTCTTGAAGGCTGTCTTCCATTCATCACCTTCTCTCATACGAATTTGGTGATATCCACTTTTCAAATCAATCTTCAAAAAAAAAATTGCCCCACTCAAGCGATCCATCAAATCATCCATCCTTGGAAATGAAAATCTGTACCTGATGGTTATCTTTTTTATTGCCCTCGAGTCAATACACATCCTCCAGCCTCCATCTTTCTCCGGACTGAGCACTGTCGGAACAACACATGTACTCAAGCTTTCTCTAACCAACCCTTTGTCCATTAAATCCTGGACCTATCCGTTGACTTCTTCATTCACCTGTGGCGTCAATCTGTATGCTTCTTTGTTTGGTAAACTAGCTCCAGCTATGAGATCAATATGATGACTCACACTTCTGATCGGTGGAAATGAACGAGGTAGTTCGTCCACTACTATGTCAGCAAATTCTTCCAACAGTTTCTGAACCTCTTTTGGTAAATCATCTACCCTTGTGTTGGTTAAAACAATCTTTGGCTTCCTAGCCATAATGAATTGTGACTCCTCCTTCTTCTTAACCTCTGTAAGAAGTTCCTTCCCACTCATGAGAAGTACAGTGTTGCTCACATCTATTTTCACCTCTTTGTCCTTAATGGATAACAACATGTGAGTTCTCCCATTCTTCTCTAGGGTGTATGTGTTCATTCTCCAATCATGAATCATATTCATGTCATATTGACATGGTCTACCTAGCAATAGATGACAAACATCTATGGGAACAACATCACAGAGTATTTCATCTTTATAACCACCTATTTTAAACTCAACTAAACATTGTTTAGTGACATTTACCTGATGTCCTTTTTGTAGCCATGAAACTCTGCATGAGCTCGGATGTTCAATAGTCTCCAGCTCTAGCTTCTCTACCATCTTTGCAGAAATGAGATTGCCTGTGCTACCATTGTCCACAATGACTTTGCATACCATATCCTCGGTTTTTCAAGAAGTCCGAAAAAGACTGTTCCTTTGTATTGGATTCTCCATCTCCTTCTCTGACATTCAGATAACTTTTCGCATCATTAGCGATCTTCCGCCTTCAGCATCCTCTACGTCAACATTCCACCTCTATGCTTCGGTGATGTGAGTTTCATCACCTTCATTCCTTTTGTTTGGACATTCATAAGATTTGTGTCCGACTTTTCCACATGTGAAGCATTTTACCACTCCACCTCTTCCTCTTTCTCTACCTCTGGTATAAGGAAAAATGTTTGCGTTAGCATACTCACCTCTTTGTTCAGTATGCTTCCCTCTCTGTGAACTTCCACCTCTCTCAGTTTGAGTTTGAGGTTTCTTCCAGTCTTCCTTAGGTTTTTTATTTCTATCCTGGGCAACTGATTTGCCTTTGGGCTGACTTCTGCCTCGACCTCTTTGACCTTGTTTTTGGCTCATCTTCTCTTCATCTTTTAGAGCCATCTAATAAGCATCTTCCACCATTTGAATGGTCATCATGGTCATCTCATCCTGAATGTCGTATCTCAAACCATTCATGTACCTGGCAACTTTTTCATCATGACTTTCGCGATGACCTGCCCCAATGTTCAACCTATAGAATTCTTTAGTGTACTCCTTTATTGTCATCAGTTTCTGTCTCAAATTCTGCATTCTTCGAAACAAAGTAATTTAGCAGTCCCTGGGAATGAATTTCACCTTCATCTTTGTAATCATCCTATCCCAACTCTTGATCTTTTACTTTCCTTTGCAGTCTTCGTCAGCTTGTAGCTCATCCCACCATAATGTTGCATGTCCTTTAAGTCTTGTGACAGCATGTTTGACCTTTTTATCTTCCTCGACATCCTCATAGTGAAAATATGTGTCCAGAGCTCTAATCCAGTCTAGAAGTCACCGACATCCAGATTTCCTTCATATACTGGAATGTCCATTTTTGCCTTAGCACCCATTCTTGCAACAACCCTAAGTAGGTGTTGATTTGCTTCATCTTCTACTCTGACTTCTTCTCCTTCATGTCTAGCTTCATCTTCACTTTCAAAATCACTAAGATCCCCAGCACCAGCTGTACGCCTCTGTGTTGTCTCCATGTCCTCAAGTCTGGCGTGTAGGTCACACATCTCTCTTTCTATGGCTGGATTAGGCATCTTCCTACCCCTTCTTCTTGGCACTTCCCTCTCCTCTGGCGGATCGAGCGTTTGCATGTCTCTTCTTCTTGGTGGCATGGTGAATCTTCCTTTTCCCTGCTACAGAAAGAAAAGAAATCTTTTTGTGCTCTGATACCACTTGACGTAGACCCTATCGACCCGTCAAGACTGAGATCCGCTCACAGGATCGTTCTTTAACCCCTCCAAGCCGGATCAGCTCTCTCGACTCCTCACTGGAATCTACAATTTATCAACCCACTGGTCCTTTCTCGCATCTCGCAATCTCGCGATTTTGTGGGTCATGGCTCTCGACTCTTCCCCTCAAATATCGTGATACCCAAGATCACAAAATGGGGATAGATATTTCTTCCATCAGTAACCTCCTTGCACGACCATCAGCTAGGCCAAGCGCTAGCACTTTTCTCCTCTTGTGCCTTCGTGAGTTCAACCCTCAAGCCTTGGCACCTTTCTTTCCCAAACCCCCGAGAGGCGAGATTTGACCTTTCTCCTCTCGTTCTCGCTCCTCGCGAGTTCGCGAGCCAAAGGCTCGAACCTTCATTCCCCTTTCTCCCGAGTACTCGAGACGTGAGAGGTCAACAGGATGTTGACTCCTTTGTATAGGTGACCTATGTCTGCTGGTTTAATTCCCAAGCCCACTATGTAGTTCTTCCACGTGTATCTTTGGTGTAACCTCGACACTTCGTGGCTTCGCTTCTCGTTGCTTCGAGCACCCAAATTTTGGACTCTCACATGGCGAACCTCCGAGTTCATGAGATCCTCTGATCTCTGACACCTATCCTCCTCCAATGGTCGGCTTAGATTACTTCGCGACTTCGAGCGCTCAATCCTTGGGCTTTCACCCTGCAAACCTCCGAGTATGTGAGATCTCTAGATCTTTTCCACCTGTCCTCCTTCCAACGGACGGCCCTGATCCACTTCGCAGCTTCGCCACTCGCAAAGCTGAAAATTTCTCCTTCAGACCTCCGATGTCTGAGTCCCCGATACGGGTAATATCATGACACGTGTCCTTCTTTCGACGAATGGCTTGGATTCCTTTGCTATCTCGAGACTTTTCCTTTCGCGCTTTCGTGACTCTCGCTACAAAGGTTTCGACCCTTCACCTCGCGAAACCTCGATATGTGAAATATGTGTGTGATCTAATGGCCCTGTTGGCCCAGATCCTATGGCTCTATTCTCTCGAGATTTACACTTAGAAAACACGCACCATAACCTTCTTGCCCCTCTACGGGATATGACGCTTCCGGGACCTCCTGAATTCTACACGGAGAACTCCGACCATCTAAAGCTCCCTTGACGATTTCGACGAAATGAACACGGTGTTATTCCATGAAATTTCTCCTTCCTACAACAATCTCACTGTGCCTCCTCACAACTCTTCGAGGCACCAACCTTCTGTGCTTTTCTTTGACAACTGGGAAGATCCTATCCCTCCTTAAATTTCTCCAACTCTGAGTCTTAAAGAAGACTCCCGCATGCATTCCTTGTGGCGAATCCATCAATTACTCTAAAGAATTGAAGTCCTTCGACTCTGCGCACTCCCTGCAACAGTAGTCCTTCAACAATTTCTCAGGTTCACAAACTCTAAGACTTTACTCAGCCTATGCACACCTTGCACGGCTCCTGTGCCCAACTTGCACTTCTACGAGAATGAGAAACATGTTATCTCTTTTGAGCTTGCAGAGACGAACTCTGATCTCTATCAACACACTCCTTGCGGACAAACTTCACTACACACCTTGCAGGAATTTTACTCACTCAGGCAAAGAAACAATTGAAACTCATTTCTTACTCTCTCTCTCTGACTTCAAACACAAAGCATGAAATCATATACATAGCATATAAATAAAATGTATACAGAAAGTAAACATCCATGAGCA
>CBVK0103817992.1:0-10385 GCA_900067695.1 Picea abies | reverse complement strand
CATGAGTGACCAAGGCACACATTTCATCAATAAGACCGTTGAAGCCTTGACTAAGGAATTTGTAGTCCATCATCAAAAGAGAACACCTTACCATCCACAAGCAAATGGGATAGTTGAAGCATTCAACAAGTTATTGGAGACAACACTGACAAAGATTTGCAGTGTGAACATGGATGACTGGGACTTAAGAGTGCCAACAGTACTATGGGCCTACAAAACCACTTGCAATAAGCTAACCATGCAGTCTCCATTTAAGTTGGTTTATGTCCTTGAAACAATTGTCCCGATGGAATATTTGGTCCCAAGATTGAGAATCGCTGCCTTTACATATATGGATGACACTGGCACTGTTCAAGAGAGGCTCGCGCAGTTGGTTGAACTAGAAGAAGATAGATTTATTGCAAGATTTCATCAACAAGTATAGAAGGAAAGAGAAAAGGCCTACCATGAAAAAAACATCAAGAAGAAGGAATTTAAGCAAGGCAATTTGGTTCTGGTATATGACAGTAAGTTCATGAAGCATCCAGGAAATTTCAGAACACATTGGCTTGGGCCATATGAGGTTGCCTATGTTACAGAAGGAGGATTTGTGCATTTAAAGACTTTGAATGGAGAATGGAAGGAAGGTTTGGTGAATGGGAGCCGGTTGAAATTGTATTATGACAATTAGCTGCCTCATAGCTCTCCATAAAAGCATGAGGAAAAGGGTTCAAGTACTAGGTGCAGTTGAAACTGGGTACTAGGCACAAAAAATATAGTTTGCACAAGGAAGGAAGGCAGGAAGGGAGGCATAGAGCTAAAAGCACATGCTGCCCCGCATAGTCCGAAGTCGATGCAAAACAAAAGGATCATATCTGAAGTGCCTCAGGATGAGTCACATGTGAGTGTTGGGGGCCTATTAGCCTTGGGTATGGAAGTAAGGAAAGATTAAGGCAGAAAAGAAGGAATGGGAACTGCGTGGAAGACAGAGTGACTAATACTAGGTCGAAGTGAGCATAAGAGAAGAAAAGATGGAGTGAAGCAAGAGAAAGAAAGCCATTGGACAAGGATATCGAGGATGATAGATCAACAAGGAGGACGGATCATGGACAACTCAACAAGCATAAAAATCCATCGCTGGATGCTTTGGAGCATCGTGAGAGAAGGAAGGAAAGACAAGTTGGCGAACCCCTGAAAATGCGGGTCAAGTTGAACTAGGGTTTTAGACACCTAGGGTTTTGGTATCTAGGGTTTTGACACTTAGTTTGACACTTAGGTTTCGGCCTAAGATTGTCGATGAGTGATTATAATGTATAAATAAGAACCTAGATGAAGGAAGATGGTTCGTTCTAAGTTTGTTGTTCGATTATGTTATGAGAAGAGATTTCTATTGAGAGGGAAGTATTGTATTATGAGAGAAGTCTGTATTATGAGATATTTAGCTAGGTTTGAGGATCAACCCTGTAGTTGGGTGTGTAGGGAGGGGAGACAAAGAGAGAGAAGAAGAGAAGATCTGCTAGCTAAGAGTGCAGATAAGAACTGTATGAATTCATCTTAATATATTATAAAGCACAGTTCTGTGGACATAGCCCTAGAGAGAGGGTGAACCATGTATATTTTGTGTTGGGTGTGATTGATGCTGAGTTCTTTCTCATTTGATATACTGTTATTGTATTATTGTGTTAGATCTGATAGATAGTTTTGTGGAGTAGATATAAGTTGGGACTCGATATATAGATGTTGTGTTGTTCTTGTATTGAATCCACTTGGTATTCCTTTGGTTGTAGACATCTATGTCCTGCAACCCCCCCATAACTACTTTGCATGAGACTGCATCTGCCTTGCAGGTGTTTCTTAAAGGGCCAGTAGTTGGGGCTTGTTGGTGCGCTCTTGGAGATGAACCCTAGGTCTACCCTGTGCCAACACCGGTCATTAAGGTATACTGTTAACAAACACAAGACGACCTACCAATAATGAAAGTAGGAATCAAGGCATCGAGTACATTCTTACAAGTGTGAGTAAATGTGTTGAGGTTGAACACTTGAAGAATCCATTGATTATGAGACATTGATGTATTCCCAAATGTTAATGGTGGGAAAACCTACCACTGATGATTGCAAGCCTCTAGGTACTCATAGGATTCTAGGTCTCATTTTCAGAATAGTTGAGCTAAATTCGATGGAAGGAGTCCCGCTGAAAGGAGAGAATTAATACATCTCTCATCAGTCAGCACGAGGTACAAAGAAATAACTTGATTATTTGGAGGAACTTGGATGAAGAACATGTTCACGAACCAACAACCCTGTGCATCTTTCACATGCACTAGATGCAAGCAGTGCATGAAAAATACCCTTTGAATAACATCCAATAAAGAAAACTTTCGACAAAGGCAAGGAAACCACTACTAAGGATAATGAGATCCAATACAATGCACGAATCCCAATGTGTGAACATATTTCTTTCCATTGAACACAAGGGAAACCCCCCAGTCAACGACCAATGAGGAGATGGAAACTGCTAGGTTCAAGGTTACCTATCCATAATGAAAGTAGGACTAGGGTGCATGGTAGGACTACAACTTCATGTAACTCTGAGACGTACTGAGGGTATGGCTGGCATGCAAAGTCAAGATTTTTGAGAAATGGAAAACACAGGCTGATAGACATCCTTTAAACAAGAGCATGAGACACATGGAGGACTCTAGTAGTATAGACTCAATGATGAAACTTTGTGATGCAATAGACACCAATCAAACTCTCCATAGGGACTGGAAGATTAACCAGTCAGAGGAATAAACTCTAAGTATTGATCTCATCTTCCTAAGGTCATGCTAAACCCAAATTTTGGATGACAAGTAGACTCAAAAGTTTGTTCTTTGTTCAAAGGCGACGCGATTGTTGCCAACATGAGATAATATTCTTTTCCCGCTTGTATTTTTTTGTTTTTTCATAGTCAAATGAATGCTATGATACAGAGGAGGAAACAAGTGTCATGAGTAAGAAACTAGTTCTAGAAGTGGAACATACCTATGCTCAATGCAAGGATGTTCATGCAAGATATGGACACTCGAGGGAATGTTTCCTTTTGGGGTATAGGGTGTCAATATGGAAATGATATAAACAAGGCTTTGCTTGGCTGATGATGAAAACTGTTGAGGTGATAGGATTATAGTGCAAAAGCGAGAGTCGACAATAGGCTCAATACTACAAGAAAGAAAATGAGATGCAATTAAAAATTAACTCCAAAGAATGTCATTTTTCGTAAATTAGTTGCCTAGTCCCGAAAAATTATAAAACAATACCCAGAAGAACTCTTCTAGCCACTAGTGACTAGAGTGTTCCTTTTTAGAAATTAGTCTACTTGGTCCAAAAAAGGGTTAAACTTACACCAAATAGATGTCTTTTCAAATCCAATTTATGAGTGTGAAAGAGGCAAGTTCACTCGACAATATTTTCTCTTTTTGAGAGAGTCGGAAAAGGGCTTAAACCAGACTTGTTGGGAGTCCCATAGGTATAGGTCAGCATGCTTATGAGTAAGAAATGAGGTTCGAACCCAAAGTCATATTATCTATAAGGGACTCCCGATCCTACAGAAAAATCTATGCATGGGCATTGAATGGCACAAAGGTTCTAACGAGGGAACCCATGTTTGGTAAGCCTCTACCATTCAACCATTCAATAATGACACTTCTAGTAGCCATAAGGAGGTTCCATGTCACTAAAAATTGGGTTCGTACCTAAGGCATGTGAATCGGAGTCAAAGAATAATGTGAGTGTGTAAAATGGAGTGACGACCTATCCTATATGCTTGGTAAAAGAAGATACCTTCCAAAGTCACGAATGGGTGAAATGATGCTAGAAACTACAAGAATCCCTGGATAAACCACCAAAACCAACTCCTTCCACTGCACTATAAGTCCACTAGGCCAAAATATTAGCAAAAACTATGTAAAGTGGGTAATTTTTTTTCTATAAATAGTAAAAATAACCAATTTTACTATACCATTTGTATTTTTTACCCAAATAGTGCATTTTGGACCAAATTTCCCCCAATCTTTAAGTGATGATTGCGGAAGCTACAAGCAACAAAATTGAAAACTGTATGGACCAAGTAAGTATTTTTTCCCTTCTCTTCATTTCTATTGGTTTAAAACTTTAATTTAGGTTTCAACTTTTGAGTATTTCAAGGCGTAAGTTAGAAACTAGGGTGTACATGGGTTGTAATTCATCAGGTCACGTATACGCAGCCCTATACATGACTGTTTCCAAAATAGAATGTGTATATGTAGCCCTATACATGACTGTTATCAAAACATACTGCGTATATGCATCCCTATACACAATTGTGTAAACTGCAACTCGCGTACAAGTCCATGAGTTGAATTTTTTAAATGATATTGACTCAAAATTTAATTTTAAACTTGCAGGATGGTGCTAGAGTGGAGAGAAAGAGAGCATGAAGAGTTTGATGCTGCAGTAGAAAGAGATCCAGGGGCCCAAATTGCATTAAGAATATGTGGGCTATAGAAAGTTTGGGATCTCAAATGAATGAGGGCTCAAGTGAGACTACTCCAAATGATGGTGAACTACTGGGATCTAGATACAAAGGCCTTCAACCTCAATGGGAAACCATTGAGGATTGAATTCAAGGACATATACTTCTTGACAGGATTATCATGTCGGGGTGAGGTGGTGAACCTCAAAGCCCAAGGAGCTAGGAGTGGCATGAATATAGAGGACTACATAGCCACTCACTACATTGTACGGACCGAGAAGGTTGGGAGCCAACTCCTGATCAGATCAATCAACAGTCTAACTATCAACATTATCTTCCTAGTGTTGGCATGGATCATAGGGTCAGCCTCATTGCATCAGGCATCAAGGCCACTTATGTTCTACTCGGTGGAGTGCTTGCGACCCATAGTTTACGACTGGTGCACCTCACTGTTGGACAACATGAAGAGCCAGTTGATAGACTGCAAATTGGGTAGATAGAGGAACTTCGAGTTTGTGTCTATCATATGTAGTTTTTTCTTCGATTGGGTTCCAATCTTGGGCCCTAGAGTCAAGATTGTTCCACATGGACCTCGTGATCTAGCCATGGCAAGGTGGACCGAGGTGATGAGGCAGTTGGGGAGTGGTAGGGTGCAAACACCCTACAAAGATGATTTTTTTATTATGGTGGCTTCAACATGTGATAGATCTGGATGACTACCCATATGAATTGATGGATTTTAGAGGAGATCCGGACATGCCATTACCACCAGGTTCCACCTACGAAGACATAGGTATGGAAAAGTTTTTAAAAATATTTCATTTTTTGTACTTTTTTTAAAGAGAAAACAAAAATATTTTTTGATGATGTCAAGTACTAATTAAAACATGTATTGCTATACCATTTGTATTTTTTACCCAAATAGTGCATTTTGGACCAAATTTCCCCCAATCTTTAAGTGTTGATTGTGGAATCTATGAGCGACGAAATTGAAAATTGTTTGGACCAAGTACATATTCTTTTCCTTCTCTTCATTTCTATTGGTTTAAAATTTTAATTTAGGTTTTGAATTTTGAGTATTTCAAGGCGTAAATTAGAAACTAGGGTGTACACGGGCTGTAATTCATCGGGTCACATATACGCATGCCTATACATGACTATTATCAAAATAGACTGCGTATATGTATCCCTATACATGACTGTTATCCAAACAGACCACGTATATGCAACCCTATATGCAATTGTGTAAACTGCAGCTCCCGTACAAGTTTGCGAGTTGAATTTTTTAAAATGATATTGACTCAAAATTCGATTTTAAACTTGCAGGACGGTGCTAAAGTGGAGATAAAGAGAGCATGAAGAGGTTGATGCTGTAGAAGAAATATATCCAGGGGCCCAAATGGCATTAAGAAGATGTGGGCTATATAAATTTTGGGATCTCAAAGGAATGAGGGCTCAAGTGAGACTGCCCCAGATGATGGTGAACTATTGGGATCCAGATACAAAGTCCTTCAACCTCGATGGGAAACCATTGAGGATTGAAGTCGAGGAAATATACTTTCTGACATGATTATCATGTTGGGGTGAGGTGGTGAACCTCAAAATCTGGGGAGATAGGAGTGGCATGAATATAGAGGACTACATAGCCACTCACTACGTTGTAGGGACTGAGAAGGTAGGGAGCCAACTCCTGATCAAAGCGATCAACAATCTGACTATCAACATTATTGTCCTAGTGTTTCCATGGATCACAGGGTCAGCCTCGTTGCATCAGGAATCAAAGCCACTTATGTTCTACTCGATGGAGTGCTTGCGACCCACAGTTTACGACTGGTGCACGCCACTGCTGGCCAACATGAAGAACCAACTGTAGACTACAAACAAGGTAGCAAGAGGAACTTCGAGTTTTCATCTATCCTATGTAATTTTTTTCGAGCGGGTTCCAATATTGGGCCAAGAGTCTATATTGTTTTGCATGGACCTCACGATCCAACCATGGCATGGTGGACCGAGGTGATGAGGCAGTTGGGGGGTGGTAGGGTGTCAACACCCTACAAAGATGAGTTTTTCTTCTGGTGGTGTTAGTAGGTGATAGCTCTGGACGACTACCCATATGCAAGGATCGATTTCAGAGGAGATATGGACATGCCATTACCATTAGGTTCCACCTACGAAGACATAGGTATGGAATTTTTTTTAAAAATATTTCATTTTTTGTATTTTTTTAAAAGAGAAAACAAAAATATTTTTGGACGATGTCAAGTACTAATTAAAAGATGTATTGATACGCAGATGTGGGTCCATGATGACCAGATGGACTACCATGACACTGACAGAGGCACCAGGAGGATGAGACAATGGGAGGAGATGCTGAGAGAGTGATTCAAAATGTGCAGGGAAACCTGTATCATTTGACACAAAGAATTCCCATGGTTCAGGTAGAGGATCTGCCGGAGGCGATGCAATGTCAGGTGGTGGGTGTGCCCTGTGCTTGGGTGTGACTCTTCTGACATCTCATAAATTCCATACTATGTTATCATGACACACATCCGACACCACATGCATAGATGTCATGGTTATTGTATTGATCGACTATATATATAGTTTGAGTGTGTGAGCCACAATTTTGTACTATAACACCATATTTTTGAAGTAATGAAATATAAAAACATTGGTCTTCGAATTTACTTATATTGCAATGTGTACATTGGTGAATGTGTTTTCTTTACTTTAGTCATGTGACAAATGTAAATCTAAAACATAACTAGCATATGCATCAGATACATAATTAGAACATGCCCATGGAATAACAATTCAAATTTTTGCAAGACATTAATTGGATGAGAAAATAGTATTTCTATTAAAATATGATCAATAGAAGTGTATGAATGACAAACTTCTGTGTAGACACATCCGAGAACCGATAAAATAAGTCCCTTCCAGCTGGGCCTCCACCACTTCAATCCTCCACAAAAGGAAAAATCATATAAGAGAGACAATGAGGTTCTCCATTAAATAGGGAAGAGCTTGGGGGCTGAACAATGTGTTCAAACTTAAAAGGACAAAGGGATGCGATCTCAATATGAAGTGAATAATTTCTCCAGAGTAACTTTTCTCTCAAAGTTGAATTGTTCTCCTCGTGAATAATTTCTCCAGAGTAACTTTTCTCTCAAAGTTGAATTGTTCTCCTCTTCTCCATGACTTTGATATGGCCCATTTATAGCCTTCCGATGGAACTAAAGGGCCGAGTCAGAACGTTTCCAGTATATGGAAGGTCTAGGATCATGGATCTCGTGACATGACATGGAAACCCAACACCATTTTTTAATTTTGGGCACAAAACCCAATGTACATGGGCCACAATGGTGCAAACTACATAAACTACATATCTGTTAGGGAGCATATATGTGGAAAAATATGTTTTTTAGCTCTAGGAATTGCAAAAAGGGACTTCAAGTCTACATAGGGAAATGAAAAATGCCTTCTGAGCAAGTTGCACTAGGTGAGGAAAATATTGCTATAACATGATACCATGTAGATATTGGAGTGTGATGGGGGAAATCAGTACCAATATCACACAACTGTTTGCTTGTTTTTTGTTTATTTGATCTACATATTCATTTTCTTATATTAGAAGAAATTTGCATTTCAAAACAAACATAAACAAAAAATTGCTAGGGTAAATATTTTGTGTTCTTTGAAAAAGATTGCTTTGGTGTGTTTTGCATTCAAGGATATTGTTCATTGTTGTGGCTTGTATTGCATGTTTGCTTCATGATTGTGAGGTCATCTCATGGATTTTGAAAATTGAAAAGGGAAATTTTCTCTTCCCTTCGTTAGGTAGAGTTCATTGAAATCAAAATTTGCATATTTTGCAAGTGCCATATATTCTCTTCTTTGAATTGGTAAAGAGTCAAACACATCATTGCAGTTTCATTTGTTCCCTTGCGTAATCAATAGCCATAAGAAAAAGAATGCACAATCTAAAATCAATTAGACTATTTTTCTTGGTAGAAAACCAACATAGATAGGATTAGAACCTTGGTATAGGATTGGATATTTAACTCTCCAAGGTCACATAAACTCAACCTAGAAGTCACTAAAGAGTGTTAAAATCCATTATCACAATGAGTGTGTTAGGAATCTCCTCTAACACAAGATTCAATCACGAGGTCACATTGGGGCAAGTAGAGTGATATCCTCTCTCTTCTTGTCTTGGTGTTTTCTATACTACTTTGACTACTACATGTATGGGGGTCTCATAAGTGCCACACATCCTTAAGAGGTAATGCTTATTGAGGCTTCAGTATTAGTTTTCCCACCCATACATTTTTCCATACCTTCAATTGTTTGCCCGATCATTGATTTTGAGGTGGTAACCATAGTAACCTTTCTTAGGTATCTACAAAGGTGACTGTAGGTGGGAAGTTCCTACTGTACGTGGGAAAAACATTCAATCCCCGTTTCAGTTCCCCTGGAGGGTGCCCACCTTAATAAAGGGTACTTGCATTATTTAGGGCTGTTATGTGTGGGATATCATAACTATTACTCACACCTTCGATAGCCAATATTTTTGGGAATTGGCATCCCTTAGAGGTTTGGTTTTCAGAAGGTCCCTTGACCCATCCGTTTTGCTTGTTGATTTATTATATTTTTTAGGGGTTTTTTCTTTGGTTCCGAGTCAACATCAGCCATAGGATCAATTTTTGTGTTGGTTATAACACATTTTTTTCACCATGGATGAACAACTGTTTCGTTGGTCTCGTCAACAATGTGGACTTGCGCCTATAATAAAGGAACAACCACCTCTTAAGCGAAAAGAGATAGGTGACAAAGAGTTTAGAGAGATAAAAATAAGGTTTGAGGAGAGTGAGACCTTTGAAGTTGAAATGGTTGACAAAAGTCCACCACCTCATTTTAACCCTCCTTTGAATGGTCATAACGAGCTCGTACTTTTTCACGTTAGGGAGATCTTCTGTGAGACTTTTTCCTTGTTTAGTGATCCTCACACCATGTCTAACTCGAGTGTTTCATCTAGTGTGGATGAGCCTTCAAGCCCATCAACAAGCGTTACAAGGGTCACCCCAGTGATGTCCAATTTTCCTACCCTTAGTGCCACTAGACCCTACACTTTCTTTTCCCATTTCATCAGGTGTCTCCATTTGGGGGATGTTGGTCATGTCTGTTTTTACTTACGTTAGAATACCTAAAATTAGCACTCCCATCCCATCAGTTGTGATTCCCACACCTGGATTTCCATATAGTGGAGGGCCTAGACTTGTTTTCAATGTCGGGAGTGGATATTCTTCCAACCCTAGTGTCCCTATAGGTAGCCCGATGATTCCAAATGATGGTTTTTCTTTCATTTGGAACCTATCAAGTGGATTTTTGGATACCCCTAGTTAGTATGGGGGAAACATTGTTTTTGGGGGATTTAACATCTCGTGGGGTAGTACACCGATTCCTAGAATCTCTATTCCTTCCACATTTACCTTTGTTCTTGTGGGAATTCCCCTTGTGTGTACTTAAGGTCTAGTGAGTAGTGTACCTTCTAGTTATCTCACTGTTACTGGTGGCATTCAACGTGGGGGAAATTATGCTCAACGGGGTGGTTATCCTTTTATCCACACTTCTGGCCCTGGAAGTTATTTTTCTGGGGCTAGTTTTGGTCAGGGGAGTAATATTCCTTTAGGGTTTGTGTCTTCTCCTAGAGGTAATACTTTTGGGGGAATGTTTGGTCCTAGAACCAATAATGTTTCTGGGATTCCTTTTATCCCCAAATTCAACCTTGTTTGGGGCATGTTATATCCTAGGAGAAACTGCGCTCTTGGGTGTGTTTCAATCCCTGGGGTGTAACAACCCTGGTTAAATAGATGCATAGGGATCATTAATTATAATTAATTTGATAATCT
>CBVK0103817981.1:0-10038 GCA_900067695.1 Picea abies | reverse complement strand
GTTAGAGTTATGAATTGTTTTGAAGTAAATTGTTATTAAATTTTATTACTATGAAAAAAATTAGATCTCGAATGTGCTAGATGAAGTTAAAATTAAATTTTACTGTTGTGCTCTAATTTAATGGTTGTTATAATTGAATTAGAGCCATTACATTTTCTATCTTTGAAATCTTATTTCCTCTTCGATTATCTACAGTACTATTTGTTTATTTCGTATTAGGTTACACCCAATCCCCCAACACTTTTTAATCTTGATTTGTAACTAGAAGGGTTAACTTGATGTGTTTAGCCACCTCTATGATTGAATCTTTCTCCTCCTCCTTTTGTCTAATCTTGCCCCTAAGATTATGATTTTCTTTGACCTCTTCTTTTTGGGTTGATTGCTTATTTTCTTGGTTTTTCTTTTCCATTTCTTGTAATCTAACCTCCATTTTCTACAATTGAGTTTCCAACCCTAATATTCTACTTTATATTTGTGTTTGAATCTTGTCTTCTAAGGATCTAAACTTATTATCAAGCATTGTTTCTAACTCCATTTGAAGTTTGGCTTCTTTCTTTTCTCTATGTTTTTCTAATTATTCTATATGTTCATACATATTATCTACGGTTACTTTGTTAGGCCTCTCGTTGAGAGATTTCGGTATATGCGGTGAATTGCTCATATTGGAAAGCGTCACATGGGTTTAGCTTGGATGGTGGGGTAGCATGATTGTTATCCTCCTCACCTGGATTCAATTCCCACAAGTGACATGTTGGTCCATTGTGATAAGGCTAGAAGGGTCGATGCCCCCTGGATAGAGGTCCACTACGGCGTGCCTCGTGATGTATCATCCCTTGCTAAGTCATAAGTTTCCTACTAGACGTTGACTTACAAATTGTTGGCATTAACCTAAGAATTATAGTAACGGTTGGTTGGATTTAAAAACAATTCAAATCCAATAACCTATAATCCACCCACCACAACATTCAATATTACGTAACAAAAATAGATATTGATCACACTCACTGTAATACTTGAGTATGTTATATTATCACGATTAAAAAAAAATATAGATTAAAACTAGCATGCTAGAAATCGATAATAATAACGTGACTACCTTATATATTTTCTATCGTTTCATAGATTTAAATTCTTTTTCATTTTCAGTGGCGGTTATTATGTGCGTAGGTTCTTATGTGTCGATGAGAAATTCGCTACATAACATCACCACCCACCCACTCAACCGGATATTCAAAAAGTCACTTTGGCCCACGACACAATTAAGGTGAACACATAAATTCAAAGGACGTGTCGTGCCACCAATCAAGAAGTCAAAAATTCGTGGAGAATATAATTGATATACTAAGTGCCACACAAAGATATAATTTGTGATGAATGTAGAGTCAATCACCTTGTTGTTGAAGGTCATTGACGTTAAGAAATCATGTTGAATCAAGTCGATGATGGATTCAGGGTCAACCCCCTAGGACTATGGGGATTTCAACAAGTTATCACAATATTGCAGATCGGTATGTATATAGGATGGGATAATGATTTTTTTTTTCGAGTTACATAATTCAATGAAAATTTTACATATTTCTTTTTATTTTAAGGATGGTATTTATGGTAAATTTTAGGTTCTTGAGGCATAAGGCCATGTTAACATGACTAAAATTCATTGCAACAATATATTCATTATAAGTTCAACATGTCACATACATGAATGGAAATTGTGTGTGGAGGATAAGCTAGACCCAATTGATAGAATAGGATCATGATTTATTGCAAGGTAAAAGATGATTTGACATAAATAAATAAAAGAAAAAAGAAAAAAAAAAAGACAAAAAAAATGAAAAGAAAAGAAAGAAAAACAAAAAAAACCTAAGATAGGATCTCTAGATAGTGAGTTGGATAAATATCACTTCAGACCAACTAAATTATCAACCAATTTACCAAATGAACTAAAACATAGGTTATATGCTCCTACCACTTTGTAAAAACCTCATAAAAAAAAATATTGATTTTGTTTAGAAAAGGCCATGTTTTGCATTTCTTCGTCAAACATAAACAATAATCAAAACCTATAAAATTAATGATGTGTGTTGTGGAGAGCATACAACTTCACTCCACAACCCATTTTTCCAAATAATTTAAAAAATAAATGTATATTACAATGTATTTTGAAATTGAGTAAGTTAATCTTATACCAAAAGAACTCTCTTTTTCACAGAAGAATCTAGCAAAAATTTCAAGCATTATCATAGTTCTATTATAATTATCATGAAATGATGTAGATAAGAGGTTTGCCCAATTTTGAATTGACTTAAATTTTCTAAAATTTAATCAATAATTTGGATTAATAGGAATTGTGATTCCTATATGATTCTTATATCAAAATATTTTAATAACCAGAGAAAAGTTTGTTATAAGACAATTTTTTTTGAAATAAATATACACTATAATAATTCTAAAAGATTAATTTAACTAATTGTTATAATAATTGTTATAATGTTGTTGAATATTTGATTAATTATATTTTAATAGATATTCAATTATTATTCATAAATTTAATATCAACATTAATTTATATCAACATTGAATGTTTCTCTACACATTAATTTATATCAACATTTTTATTAAAAATATCATTTAATCTTGATAAACATTCCATATTTTTTATAATTAAAAAATAATAATTATATTTAAAACTTTTCAAGATAAACTTCCCCTCTCCACACATATATATAATTATATTTAAAACTTTCCAGAAGAATCCCATGAAAGAAGCTCCTTTTTAAACCTATAAAATCCGAAAAACGAAATTGTAAGGGAGAAAGTATAAGCATATTGCCTTTCATATATAAAATATTAAGAATGGCTTTCATTATCATAAATACCAAATGTAACAATAACTCTAATTTTTAAATGAGGTTTAAATTTTTCGATAAGGTCAAATGTGAAAAACAAAATATCTCTTCACGACTTTAAAGGTCCTGCATTTGGAATCATGCGCGCAAAAGTTAAAAGCCATTCTTCTGCATTTGGAATCACGCGCAGAAAAGTTAAAATGGACCTCATCATTCTGCCGGCCGCAGTCACTCACCGACATAACTGCCGTTATCAGATCATCATACAATGTCCTGAATCTTGTCTGTGGCAGGGTGTTCTTTTTTAACATATTATTTTTAATAAGGGGAGGGTAAAATAATTTAAAATGAATCATTTTCTTATAAAATTTCATATAAAAAAATTGGTAAAATTTTTGGTGGTTAGTATAATTTGTGAGGGGAAGGCAGGTGAGGATATATGTTTGAGGACTGTGAAACGTTTGAAATAATATTATAAAATTTCATATAAAAAAATTGGTAAAATTTTTGGTGGTTAGTATAATTTGTGGGGGGAGGCAGGGGCCATCTAGGTTTATTATATCTAGGTTTATTATATGTGGAAAGGAGTATACATTGCGAAATAAAAAAGAAAGAAGAAAGGGTTATTAAAATTGTAATATTAGGGCTCGCATGGGTGTAGACGGATTGACAAGTGTAGTGTAAATGGAAGGAAATTTGTAAAATGAAGTTTCATGTTCGATTCTCACCCGGATTTACTCGTGCGCCATAAAATGAAGTTTCATGTTCGATTCTCACCCGGATTTACTCGTGCGCCATTCTTGCGGGTTGAGTGGTTGCACCTAGGGTTATAGTGGTAGCTGACGGGGATGACCCCGTGTCACGCTAGTACGAGAACCGCTAGTTGCCGATTCCTCCAATAAAAAAAAAAAATTGTAATATTAGGAGACTCCATGCATAAATAGGTTGAAGATGAAGACTATGAACAATTTTCTCAATGATCTTATCTCTAGAATTCTCAACACCCTCTAAAATTTAGAAGTGTTAATCTTCCATATTAAATGCTAGTGTAATTCTAAGGTGGATTATTGAATAAAAATTAGCTTCACATTTGAGTCATGGCATTTACATTAAAAACCAAGTTTGTGAGGTTCCTCCCCATACCTTAATTTGCAATGCATTAACACATTGAATGATCCATGAAAAGTGGAGGTGGGTTGATACTTATGGGGAATAATGGTTATGGTAAATCAATGTGGAGTGTGTGAAGAAAGCTTCAAATGTGGGAAATCTTTGGTGATTGGTTTCATCAATGATTTGGGATCTAGTGTGGTAGCGGTTTTATGGTAGTTTCTAGTGGAGGGTTTATTAGTTCGGTTGTGGCCCTCTGCAAGTGGTCATCATCATTTTCAGGTGGCAATGCTAGAAAACTCTTCTTCCTCGATGTTGGTTTCTCTCTCATTTCTGACTAGGCCTCTCTAGTCATCATGTTTCCCTTTTATGTGAGTATCTTTGAAGGAAATGTATGTGTTGTTGTTTCACAATTGAATATTGGTGTTTCCCCTTTTCGCTTTCTTTGAAGTTGGAATTAGGGATATATTTTTTGGGAATGTGTGGTTTGGGGGTTCTTAGTTGTGGTTTGTATAGGACATGTATGAATTCCAATTGTGATGACGTAAAAAGAATATTCCACCAACATGAAGAGATAACGCACGTGAATAACAACACTCTCCAACACATAGAATTGATGCTTTGGAGGTCGAAAGCCAATATCTAAGATTACTAGTTGTACCACAATGCTTGAATTCTTCCTCACTAGCTTCAATTAGTCAGGGTACACTTCCACCAGCTTGAGGGAAAGAAGGGCAAGAAGTTCAAGATAATGAGTCTTTAGGCAATGTTTTTCAAAGTAATTATGATGTTGAGTCAATTTGTCAAGGAAATAATCACTATAATTGTTTGGAATATTTTCTTGGAGAAGACTCTAGTTTTTGTTTTTTCTATTGTAGGAAATTACTCAATCCAAGAATCAATTATTTTTGTATCTTTGTATGACTATGTTTGCTCCAAATATATATACATTAATATAAATTTCAGTTATATATATATATAATTTTACCTAGAAAATTTCAAGGATATAATTTTTTTAATAATCTCAATATTTTTGAAAATCTTTAAAAAGTCTCAAAATTTTGGAAAATTCAAAAATAATTTAAAATTATATATCTTTTAAAAAATTTACTTTATCAAATTATAATAAAAATGAATTTTTCAAAATTATTTTGAATAAACCATATACTAAGCTATAGTTCTATAATCATTCTAGTTTTGAGATATATTTAACATATTTATAATATTAAGTCTATAATCATTCTAGTTTTGAGATATATTTAACATATTTATAATATTAAGTCTATAATCATTCTAGTTTTGAGATATATTTAAAATTTGTTATAATTATCATATATTTTTATAATGGATTAAATTACTAAAATATTTAAAAAAAAATAAAAGTTAAATTATCATTAAATGAAATATTTTGATTTTTAAAATAAATATTAAATTAAAAAAAATATATATTTGATTTTATATAATATTAATGTTAGATATTAATTTGAAAACAGATTATTAAGTCTACATGCATTCTATTTAGTTTTAAAATATATTTAAAATTTGTTTAGATTATCATGTGTTTTTATATATTGTTAAAATATTTTTCATTAAAAATTATATAAATTGTTATTATATAAATTATTTTGATTTTTTTTCAAATAAATAATTAAATTATAATAAAAAATAACATTTATTTTCATATATAAAATTAATGTTACATATTAGGTGAAAACAGATTTCATTTTCAAACCATCATAGAATGTGCTGTATTTGTGGCAGGGTCCTCTTTTTTTACAAAGTCTCTACTTATGATAATAAATCTACAACAGTTTTTGTTTTCAGATATGTTTAAAATGTGTATATATGGCAGGGTGCTCTTTTTTGACAAAATCTTTATTTATAATAATAAATCTACAAGAGTGTTTGTTTCGGGATATGTTTAAAATTTGTTTTGATTTACGTTTTTTATTTTATTTTTATAGTTGATTGTGCTTTAAATTTATAAGAGTTTTTGTTTTGGGATATGTTTAAAATTTGTTTTGATTCATGTTTTTTTATATGGTTGATTGAATTGTTAAAATATTTTTTTAATAAAAAAACATATAAGTTGGTATTAAATAGGTGTTTTGAATTTTTTTATGAAAATAAATTAAATAGGTGTTTTGAATTTTTTTATGAGAATAAATTAAAATAGAAAATTGTATTTAATTATATATAATTAATGTTAAATATTATTTAAAAATAAATAATTACTTAAAATCCAAAAAATTGTTTTTAATTCATAATTTTTAAGTAATGATTTAAAATCTAAAAACTGTTTGTTTTTAATTTATGATTTCTTTTATTTTATAATTAATATTTTTATTATAAATTAAATGATGATTAAAAGTGAGTTTCATTGTAAATGTAAAATATAAATTCTCAACTTTTATAGCAATATTTTTATGATAATTAATTTCAAGGGATAAAAGTTAAGGATTAACTCAAGTTGAATTACAAACACTAATTACTTTGTGTGTACAACTTGTTTGTGGTTCTGATCAAGACTTGAAGCTATGTTAAGATTTTAAATTTTTTGTTCTTCTTGGGATTAGGCCCAGTAATCAATGCTGCACTGTTAAAAAGGTAAAAAAAATACTTTTACCATAATTACATAAAAATAAAATCTACAATACTTTATGATAATTAGTTTCAAGGGTTAACACTTTTATGATAATTAGTTTAAATGGTTAAGATTTAAAGGCTAACTCAAATGGTTTTGAACAAAACTTGAAGTTATGTCAAAAATTAGAATCTCTTGTTACCTTGGGATTAGACTCCCTAATCAATAAACTGTAAAAAAATAAAAAATAAATGATAATTACATAAAAATAAAATCCACAATCATTGCCTTTTCCAAATTTATCCAAAAGAAAGATTATAATTATAATCTTAAAAAAAAAAATTCAGAAAATTGAAGCGGGTCTCAGAGATGCTGAAACTAACACATTGGAATGGAAGAAAATATTTATATATAGCGTTTTTATACAATATTTGAAAGAATTAATGCCTTGCTATTTTTCCTCCGAAGTATGAAATCGTGAGGGGTATATACTTCAATACACACCAACCATTTGCACATATGGAAATGTAATGTGACAGAGCGTGTCAAAATGAGAGAGATTGTTTGTGGCATTCAGTGTAACAACATGGGATTAATAATATCTCAAAATATTAAGGGCGGCCGATATTCAGCCTGCTACACAGTATTCAAGTGTTTATACAGTATTTGAAAGAATAAATGCTTTGCTATTTTTCAAATTGTTTTGTGTAAATAGTGGACTATTTACAGTAATGGACATGTGATGTGACGACGGAGATCGGTTTTGGCATTGAATGTCTGGGATGAATGATAGTCTAATAAGACCTCTGTATACTGTAGCTGTCAATATATTCCTGATATGGGCTGAACAAAGAAGAGGGCTCTGAATGATCCAACTGGAAGTAAGGGCTCTGCATACCGTCCAGACCCAAATTGAAATTCAAGGACTGTCCCGACTGCTGCTGCTGCTTCTGAATGAGCTGGTTTGCCAGTTTCATGTTGATCTGAGCTCCATCCGTGCTCTGGGGTTGGTAGAAAGGATTCTGATGAGCAGGGCTCAGATTCATGGCAGCAGGAAGCTGAGAGATGAGAATGGATGAATTTGTAGATGGCAGTCCACCTTCTGCAGACACGGTTGAAGCATCAGTATGGGATGGCTCTAACTGAACAGTCTGGCTATTCTTCTGCTGCTCGACTGTTTCCTCGTTATCCCGCCGGGACTCCATTTCTTCAGCCAGTTTCTTCTCTTCCAGTTTCTCAGCGCTGCTCTTTTTATTGTATATACGGCACAGCACCCAATCATCCAACTGCAATCACAACAAAGACTAAAGAGTCAGGGTTTAATGACTCAAGCTTAGTTTTTTATTCTTTTATAGCTCAAGAGACAAAATTATAACTAATCTGGTTTACCTGGTTACCATCACGGTTAAACCATGGTTGGTTACCATCACGGTTGAACCATGATTTACCTGTTTACCATCACGGTTAAACCATGGTTGGTTACCATCACATGATTTACCTGTTTACCATCACGGTTAAACCATGGTTGGTTACCATCAGGGTTAAACCATGGTTATTATCAGTGTTTTAGAACATCTTCGAAATGAGGAAAAGTATTCATTGGATTTTTCTATAAACATTTCATTCAGAAAAATAAAATAATAAAAAGTATAGTACTGAAAAAGTCTAAGTTTTCTTTAAAATCTGGTTTACCTGGGTTACCATCACTATTCTAGAAATGAGGAGAAGTTAAATGAAAAAAATAAGCTGAGTGGATTTCCCAGAAAAATTATGTTTCACTCTATCATGACAGGTCATGAAAAAATAAATATTAATAACAAAACAAATCATTTTTATGAATAAATGATTATTAATTACAAGAGACAAAATTATAACTAATCTGATTTACCTTGGTTACCATCAGGGTTAAACCATGGTTACCATCAACATCTTCGCATCTTAGAAATGAGGGAAAGTACCCATTGGGTTTCTCAAGAAACGTTTCTCAAAAAAAAATAATAAAAAGTACATTACTGAAAAAGTCTAAGTTTTCTTTAAAATCTGATTTAGGTGGGTTACCATCACTATCCTAGAACTATCCTAGAAATGAGGAGAAGTGAAATGAAGAAAAATGCTGAGTGGATTTTCCAGAGATGTTATATTTCACTCTATCATGACAGGACAGTCATGAATAAATAAATATTAATAACAAAACACATCAATTTTATGAATAAATGAATATTAATTACAAAACAAATCATCATTTTTATGATTTTTATGAATAAATGATTATTAATTACAAAACAAATCATCATTTTTATGAATAAATCTTTATGTTAAAAAAATAATATTAAATGAAAAAGCATGACATGAATAAATAAATATTAATAACAAAAAAAATTATGTTAAAAAATATATGAATATTAATAAAAAATCAAATCATTAAATTTATATTAAAAAACCATTTTTTTATTATTATAAAAATAAATTAAATTCTTTTTTCTATCAATGGAAGAAGGCCATGTTTAGATGAGACAAATTTACCTACTAGAGTAGGACCTATGCTTGGATGTGATAAATTTAAGGATTTGTGTAACAAGAATTGAGTTATCAACTCCCATAAATACACATAATTTCAAATGAGGATTGACATGACATGGAAGAAGGCCATGTTTAGATGAGACAAATTTACCTACTGGAGTAGGATCTATGCTTGGATGTGATAAATTCAAAGAAGGACCTATGCTTGGATGTGATAAATTCAAAGATTTGTGTAACAATAATTGAGTTATCAACTCCCATAAATACACATAATTTTAAATGAGGATTGACATGACATGCATGAAAAATTCACCAATACACATGAGGGCCATCAATATTGCTGCTGCAAGTGGTATATATATTGTTAAATATATCCCAAAGTATATACCAAAACAATGAGAGGATATATATATAGCACATTCACCTACAAATGCTGAATGACAAACAATAACCAACCTGTTGTGCATTTAATGCTGTTGCAGATGGTATATATATTGTCGGATATATCAGAAAGTATATATCAAGACAAGACAATCAAACAAGACAATCAAACAGTATATACATCTGATTATTGATCACTTACAATGATTATTGATCACCTACAAATACTGGTTATTAATCAACTACAAATGAATACACATGAGGATTGACATAAATACAGTATTGATATAAATACACACATGATTTATATTTACATAAATACACATTAGGATTGACATAAATACACATGAGGATTGACATTACATATCAAAAATTCACCAAATTGAAATCAACTACTGAACTACTATCATGGAAAATTCACCAAATTGAAATCAACTACTATTAATGAGGAATTCTTTTTACTTCTCTTAAAATATATTTTTTTCCTGATCTTAAAAAAAATAAAAATTTTCCTTATCTTAAAAAATAATTAAATAAAAAATATTTAAAGTATTTTTTCTTATCTTAAAAAAAAAAAAAAAGTAAAAAAAAAAATTA
>CBVK0103817980.1:0-11659 GCA_900067695.1 Picea abies | reverse complement strand
ATTAAATAAAAAATATTTAAAGTATTTTTTCTTATCTTAAAAAAAAAAAAAAAGAAAAAAAAAAAAAAAGTAAAAAAAAAAATTACTACGTAAACACACGAGATTCACAATTGCTTGCTTGCATACCCTTAAAGTGTTTTTCTTCCTGGTGGCCATATTGATTTCGGCCATGCGATATTCGTGCATGATCCAGTTGGTCTTGGATCCTTTGGGAGCCTTTCCTTTATAAAAAACCAAAGCTTTCTTCACTCCAACTCGCTTCCTACCACCGCAGGTCGTGATGGGCTTATCGGCGCCTGTAGCCTTCCAGTAGCCGGACCCTGCTGCTCGATTGGGACGAGAACCGTTGGGATACTTGCGGTCCCGAGGAGTGAAGAAATACCATTCCTTCTCTCCAAACAAAGCTTTCTCTGCAACGTTTAAAACCCAAAAGCAAATTCGAATCAATACAGAGAATTAAAAAAGAAATAGATATCAAATACAAAGATCAGAAATACCCAGATGAAAAAACCTCTCCTGGTCAATACCTGGGAGCTGCCATGGATCATACTTGTAGAGGTCCACATCCCCTATAATAAAGGCGGGAAGAGGATGAGACACAACTTTATTGCAGAGATAATGGACTACAAGCTCTTCGTCTGTGGGAAAAAATCTGAAACCCGGAGGTAAATCTATCTGTCCTTCTAGACCACCCTTCTGTGTCATATTATCTCTTAAATTCGTTTCTCCTTCCTCTGATCACCGCTGTCAAATTCTGGTAAATACTTCTAATCTGAGATCCCCGGACAGATCAAATTACACAGATATATAAATATTCTGTTGGCTTGGATCCCAATCCCGCGGGTCGAATCCTGTGATCTGTCAATTGTGCCCTACAGTGCAGCCGCCACGGATGCAGTGAGGTCTAAATGCGCCACAGATTGCAGTAAATTGACAGAATTCAATATATAAATAATTTTTGCTTGTTTCGATTCCCATGGCCGCTTATGGTAAATCTGCTGGCTTTATCCTTAAGTCGTTGAAGGTGCTCGTGTGAATTCATCTGCGTTTAGTCTGTTTAGGCGGCGGCGGCGGCGCCGTGGGCTAATTTCCCCTCGTGTGGAATAAAAACAGGGGAGTTCACACCTATGATGGTAGCCGCCTACGTGGCGGGGAGTTTGGTAGATAGCGCTGCTGAAAAGGACAGCTAGTCGACAATCTCGGAATATTTGCACGTCCAAACGCGTGGATTCACTCACTCCACCACGTGGCCGTTCATCAAAGATGTTGACTCTGTGGCGGCCATGCCAAAGGTGATTCGACACGTTCGAGATTGTGGGGTTCCACGTTGTCATGGGAATTCATGTCGGCCATGCGACGAGAATGAGTATGACTAGGCACTGGATTCACTAAAAAACAAATTAGAAGAAAGTGAGTTGGCTATCGACAAGAAAAACGTCAAAGTTGTAAGGCGGGGTGTTCCTGCATGCGTTCGAGGATTCAGTGTACTTGGATCTTTCTGTGAATCACTGTGGTCAACAGTATTCACCATTTTAGCTTGGATCTTTCCGGAACCTTTAGTCAACGTAAGGAGTGACTTGGAATTCTGCCAACTTGCAGGTTCCTATACACATTTTTCAAATTTCTATTCATTATTCAAATTCATTTTAACTAAATAGATTCAACATGTTTCAAATGGAGTCTGTTAACTTGGAGTAAATATATCGGTTTTTCAGATCAAAAAATGGGTTTGAATCTGGTTAGATTTTCAAGAGTAGTTAGAGTTTCGCATGGATTAAAGTTCCATGTATTTCAGAATCTTACTTCAGAAATTTTGCCCCATTTTAAACCAATCCAGATATTCAAAAAATCAATCAAAGTTATAAATTAACCACAAATTTAAAAAAAACAACCAAAAAATCATATCGAAAAAATAACTAAAAATAACTGTTTGAAATTTTTTCATTAACTCTGATTCATTTGAATTTGTGACGGGTCAAGATAGACTTAAACACGTAAATTTATTTCTTTAATTATGATTTTAAAGAAATTATGATTTTAAAGATAATAGTCAAAATTGAGGGTTCATTAATTTAGGTTCATCTTTATCTTAATTCGTGAGGGGTTCATATAAATTTCTACACGTTTATTTTAAAAACAATATATTTTTTTAATTTATTTTAAAAATAATTTTTTTAGTGAAAGTTGAGGATTTATTTCTATTAATTTAGATTCATCTTCATCTTAATTCGTGAGGGGTTCATATAAATTTCCACACGTTTATTTTAAAAACAATATATATTTTTAAAATATTTTAAAAATAATATATTTTTTTATTTTTAATGAAAGCTGAGGATTTATTTCTATTGGGTTGGGTTGGTTTATTTTATTTTTATTATTTTTAAAAATAATATTCTTCCTTTTTGGGTGGAGTACTGGACTTTATTTCTTTTGGAATTTTTAGTATCCATTGAGATTGAAGTGGTTTATTTTATTATTATTAATAATATTTTTTTTTCGGTTGTTTAGCACTTATTTCCTATGAGAATTTAGTGATATGTATTCGGATTGGGTTACATTTAATGGAAGAGTTAATGTAACCTCTGACATTTTACTCGAAGCACTCCTATGTAAGATGCAAGAACACCATCACGAGGAATCGAAGCTAAGCTATTGTAAAAAAAATTCCACTTGTTTACTTTTGGATCTCAATTCAACGAAGTAAAATTATGGTTGTAACGACGAGTGTTTTGTTATAAAAAGACAAAAAGTTGGGTTTTTATCTAATCTATTCATAGCTATTGGAATTGGGTTGGAGTTAATGTAACTACACTTTTAAGACATGTTATTTCAATGATTTAGGCAAGATGTAAGAGTATCACAAATTTGGACTAGTGTAAGAAAACTCCTACTTATTTACCATAGAAAAATAATTCAATGAATTAAAATTATGATTGTAATTATGATTGTAATAGTTAGTTAGTTAGTTTCTTATCTTAAGCAGGGATGATTTTAGGGGGTTAACTTTCGTTCATGGGCTAATTTTTCATGGTTTTTCCAAAAATGAGATTCACTATTTTAAAAATGATTTGCCTAAATTCTATAGGATAAATTTATTTTACCTTAAAAATAGTCAAAATTTTATAAAACCTTTATAAAATACTTAGAAATTTGAATATTTTAAAAACAATATCGCCAAACATTATAAAATACTTAGAAATTTGAATATTTTAAAAACAATATCGCCAAACATTTATAGTTAACATATGAAGGATTAGTAATATTCGCCAAGGTTTCTACATTTAAAAATAAATTTCCATCCTTAAAGTCATCCTTGATCTTAAGGATGACAAGAGGGTGGTGTCACGCTATCATAGACAACCTCCGAGGCAAAACTAACTTGGTGCACCTAAGTCACCCGGTAACTTGAGGACCGTGCGACACCACAACTTTTCCAACTCACTGGCAAGGCCAACTTGAGTGTACTCGGCTCGGACTATGCATTAACATTTATAATCTTTATCGAGTTAACTTATGATCAAGCATTCAACACTTAGAAAAATTCACAATTAACAAGTATGCACAATGTACACATCAATATATTATGTTGGGCATGCGTTGATCGTAGCCAAATCCTTGTTGCATCATCGCATGAAAGCTTCAACTCGCTCGATTGTTACTTACGTCGTTGGGCATGTTGCACCTATACTTATCGTCTTCATCAAGTCTTCTGAGCAGGGCATCTTGGCACATCGCATGCCCAAGACGCCCCACTCACCTTCTGTAAGATAACCGAGCAAGTCACACACTCCCACCTACTACTCGAACTGTGATTTTGGCGTAGAGTGAATGCCCACGCTCGATCTTATTTCTCGAGGCCTTACAGGTGGGCTTTGATCCACTTATGTGTGTGGGGGGAGTGAAATGCAAGCTTCACACATTTGACCACTACCCCAAAGTGACCCCTAGACAACTTAAGGGGCATCTAGGTGCCCCCATGATAACATGAAGGCCTTGGCATCATTACGGAAATTAAACATAGATCACTAGTTAAAAACGCATCATTCCTCATGAGTAGATCCAACGCCTTTGAGCTTATTTTATTAGTTTATAATGTTGACTCTCGTCATGTATTACATTTTTATTATGTTTTGTTTTTACATGTTATTTGTGGTTGATGGTTAAGAACATGTGCTTCCCCCTAGGAGATCACATGTTCAAATTTAGAGGGGAGTAGTGTACACCTCCATAGACTTAAATAGTCAAATCGCTATGTGGAGGGGGTCCCTTGTCCTAAACAAGAGGCTCTTATACATCAATTTGGTGTTTGACAAGGTCCTATCTTTAAAATTAGATTATTATTATTATTTTTTCTTATGAAGGTATCCATTTTACCCACATGACACATCAGTGGTCCCTTGTGCCAAACAAGGGGGTCTCATACATCATTTTGGTGTTTGGCTATGTCGTATCCTTATTATTAGATTATTATTATTATTATTTTATTATGAAGGCATCAATTTTACCCACATGACACATCTACCCCATACTACACTGTAAAATGCGAAATAAATTCTACCTAGAAAATTGAAGTGTTGGGTAAAGTGAGTTGGAACCATGATATTTTGATGGTTCTAACATGCTCTACCTATCAATTCAAGTTTCCAAATAGGATTTTTTCTTAAAGGATAATAAACACCTATTAATCACACCCATATATAGGCCAATAAAATGGGTTTCATAAGAAAAAACATGGTTCATAAGTTGGAATTCAAAAACCAATAGATTTTCAAGAAATTGGATTAAGAATAATGGTTGAGTTGGAACTATAAAAGTCAAAGATTATTATATATCATGTTTTTATTTAGCAATAGTGAATTACATATAAATCTCACCTTGCTGAAAGTTTTGGTAAAATTGTCTTAAGATATGATAAATATTTTTGAAATACTAAATATATAGTATTTTATATTATCACTACTTTAAAGGCTTTTGAAAATGAATCTCAAATTAATTTATATTAATTTGAATCATAATAAAATCACTTCAAAATATAATAAACATTTTATATTATTACTTATTTTAAATAAATAAATATATAATAATTAATTATATAATATATAAATATTCAAAACAATGAATTAGATATTTTAACAATTTTTATATAAAATATAATATAATATATAATATGACTTATTAGTTGCAACTATCTAACTATACTAGCACAACTTCAAACTCAGCGTTCGTGGTTGATGAACCCTAATTTACACAGCCGCAAAGAACTGATGCGCGTTTCAACAATTTATTTCTTGCACAACTACTATTATTTCTTATGTGTTTCAGCTACTATTATTTCTTGCACCCTTGTAAATTGCAGGACCGCGAAATAACAATCGAGGAGCTGGCCACTCCGCCCCCCATATTCCCTGTGATCGACAATCTCGTTCAGGCCGCTTAGGTTGGTCTAGAAAATGAAACACTAATCACTCAGACGTGGCAATAAGCTAGCCACTATAGTAAATTTTAAATATGATCAAGTAAAAGTAAAAAAATAAACATGTAAACATATGTCTTTATAATAGTGAGGAAGTTAGTGGTTGAAATCACAACCATTAATTTATTGGGAAAAACTGATTAAGCACTAAAAACCTATTAAATGTGCCCATTGTCAATAAGTGTATGCCTTTCGACGTAATTAATTAATTGGTTCATTATTTAATTATAATAAATAATATATTATATTATATTGATGTTTGAATTTTTTGGAAATAAATTATGTGCAAGATTTTAAAACGTCCAACATTTTAAGTGGATACTCCACTTATCATTAAAAACAAATAAATTAAAAAATAATAAAAAAGAGTTTAAACATCAACTAATTGTGAAAACCTACACTAATATATCATATATTATAACTTATTAATTACAACAAATTATAATATAAGATATAGTATAACTTGTTTTTTTTTGTTTTAATCTAAAAAGTAGTTATGTATTTCTATTTATAAACAAAATCAAATTTATAGATAGAGGGCTTGCCAAAAAAGAAACCAATACCCTCACCTAAGAATAGATATTCATGTTTTCTTTTAGTTTTAAAAAGGTGCCCTCTTCCTATTTGCTTCTATTAGTCGTATGACCAATAAATACACTTCTCGGACCTTAAACATGCCTTCTCCTTTGTTTCCCCATCTCAGAATATCTAGACCTTCCCTTTCTCTAATTTTCTGAAGTTGCATCTCCTCCTCCAATCCCATTTTTACTTCTTCATTCAAGGTTATAGGTCATTCCTCCATCTTTTTCCAGATTCACTCATATCCCTCATATGTAACTCCCCTCTCCTTCCAATATTGATGTACATGGGTCCATCCTAACCTCGTCATGGAGTTCTTAACGTGTAACATTCCATCTTTTCCTTCTAGGGTGGGTAGTTGTTCCCACACATCTTCCCAAAATAGAGCAGTCGTGACATTATGAACTTCCCATAAGCTCTCTTTTTGGACGAGTCCTCTGTTTGTCCAAGCATTGTGCTAGATAAGTGATCTTGGTCTATTTCCCTCCATCCTGATTAGGTCATGTTAGTGAACATTAGGGGCATACTTTTCCTTCCATATTTTGTCCCACGTGACTTATGGGCTTTTAACCCATCTCCAATAGAGTTTTGTTGCTAAGGCTTGTCCTATGAACTGAGGATCTCTGATACCTACCCCTCCATGAGATTTTCCACACAATTTGTCCCATGCTACCAAAGCCCACTTTTTTTCTTTTGCTGCACCACCCCATAGGAAGGCTCATTGAATATTTCAAATATTTTTTAAGACACCATTGGGAGCTCCCAAGATTGAAAAACGATAAAGAGGCAACGAGCTCAACATTGATTTGATTAAAATGATCTACCCCAGGAGGGTGAGGAAGCAATGGGTCCAAGTGGAAACTTTTGCTTCTAACTTTTCCAACAACTCTTTCTAGGAAATATTATGAATGGATTTGTCTAGGAGCGAACCCCCTATGTACTTGGAAGGTAGATTTTCCCATTGGAATCCTAGAATCAAAGCAATATTTCTTTGGACCGCCACAGGAGTGTTAAAGAAATAAATTTGAGATTTTGTTAGATTTATCAGTGCTCTTGACGCCTCTTTGTAAATATCTAGTAGGTTTTTGATGGCTTTTGCCTCCCTCGCCATGTAAATTTCCATCAAGAGGTTATCATCCATGATTTGGAGGTGAGTAACCGGCTCATAATCGGTTTGATTTTTCAATCCTTTTATCTTTTCTTCTGGTAGAGCCTTCTGAATAAACCTCCCCAGACCCTTTGCTAGGATTATGTACAGGTAGAGGGACAAAGGGCCTCCCTATGTGAGCCCTCGGAAGGGGTTAAAAGTATTTAAGGGAGATCCATTTATCAGAATGGAAAGAAGGTTGAAGACGTTAGGCCTTTTATCCATTGGATCCATTCCTCATCGAACCATAATGCCTCCAACATTTTCTTCAAGAAACACCAACTTATTTGATCATATGCTTTAGACATGTCCAATTTTATTAACATTCCAAGCTTCTTGGAATATTGGAGCAAGTGGATAGTTTCATGGGATACTATTTTGTACCGTCTAGAATTTGTTGTCCTTCCACAAAGCCCCCTTGCTCTTGGGAGATAATGACTTTTAGGAGAGGTTTGAGTCTGTTAGCTATTAGCTTAGATATTATCTTGTATATCACATTGCATAGAGAGGATAGGTATGAACTTGGCATTGAAAGCCTGGAGAATGGATTTGAAGGATCATGATTCTTCCACTACTTCTGATATATCTTTCCCCAATACTTTCCAACAGGGTTGAAAAAAACCTATGGTGAATCCATCTGGTTTGGGTGCTTTTCCCAAGGCCACTTCCTTCACTTTCCTTTCTACTTCCTCTAAGGTTGACATGCTTGTGAGGTGTTGGTTTTGTTTAGGACTAACAATCTTTGGGATGCATCCCGTGATCTTTTGAATGGTCATTTCTTTGTTCTCTCATGGTTATGCTAGCAGCTGTTGGAAATGGGACACCAATTCACTCTCTATTTCCTCATTTGTTTCCAATTTTTGTCCTGAGGCCGCTGTCAAGATGGTAATCCTATTTTGGTTCCTTCTTTGCATAAGAGAGTTATGGAAGAACTTCGTGTTTTTATCCCCCTCCTTTAACCATCTTACTCTTGATTTTTGCTGCTAGAGAATTTCTCCGTGCTTGTCTCTTTTATTCATCTCTATTCTTATATGATCATCCACATTCCTTGCTTTGTCTGTTTGTTCCCCTGCCATTGCCTTGGTTTGGATGATAGCGATGTTTGTTTACAATCTTTTCTTCTCTTTGAATATGTTATTTAAGACCGCCTTATTGAAAATATTTATTCTCAGTTTAACATTCTTGAGTCTTTGCTGGAATTGGCACATTTTGGTGGCATAGAGATCTGATATTTCGATTCACCATTTTTCTATATCTGACATGAAATCTTGACGATATATCCATAATTTCTTGAAACAGAAAGGCTTTGGTCTCGAGGCCAATTTTCCTTCCCATGATAGGAGGATCGACCAGTGATAAGATCTGTAATAGGGAAGGACATAGATTGATATAACATGTTGATCTTGAAACATTGTCTCAATGCCCAAGAATCTGTCTAGTCGAATTGTAATTCGCTTGTCTACCCTTCTTTTGTTATTCCAGGTGAACAATCCACTACTGGTTGGGATATCAATTAACCGAAAATTCTCAATCCAATCTCTAAACGCTTCACTTTCTCCATCCAGTCTTCTGATGCCAACTTTTTTTCCAATAGAGACATGATGATATTAAAGTCACCTCCAATAATCCACCATTGGTCATGAAACATGGTCCCCAAGTAGTTTACAAATTCTAAGAATTCCCTCTTTAACTATGGCGATAGCATGCCATACACATTGGATATATAGCCTTGGTATTGAGTACCTATCTCTATGAATTTTAAAGTTATGATCCTTGAGATGTTGGAGTGAAGATCCATAGACCATTTTGCAGTATCCCACATGATAGCCATCCCACCTAATGCAGCATCCACTTCTACCACTTCTATCTCAAATCCTTTCCACACTTTCTTGGAAATTTTGACCATTGTCCCCTTATCACATTTTGTTTCTTGGATCATTAGTACCTCTGCACGTTCCTATGCAATTATTTTTTTAGCATTCTGTGTTTTGATGGAGAATTTAGTTCTCTCACATTCTATGTCATTAGCTTCATATTATTACTTTTGTTAGGGTTCGAAATATCTTTCTAGGAGCCCTACCATTTTCCCCAAGTCCATTAAGTATGGCCTTGTTTCCCCTATAACCTACTTGTATGGTTTTCGTCCCCTCTTATTTTCTTCACTGGCGTAATTTTTTAGTATTTTCAAGGGGTTTGTCTTAACCCCCACACTTCCTTACGTTGTTGTCGTGCTCCTAGAGACTACCTCCTTTCCTTACGTTGTTGTCGTGCTCCTAGAGACTACCTCCTTACCTTTGTTTCCTTTCATTTCACTTTGTAGATTCCTCAGTTGGCCTATTGTCATGTCATTAATTTCTTGTTCTCCATGTCCTTCCCTCAACACTTGCATGTCTATTTCCACCTTCTCTAGATCCATCTCCTAAGTCTTTTCTTCCTATGTGTTCTCCATTTGTGTTGCTTCCCACTCTTTTGAATCTTGCATTTCATATTTCCCTTTTGACATTTCTGTTAATTGAAACTTTAGATCTGACTTCTTGTGCTTTTCCACATCTTGTTTTGGTGGGGCTTCTATCTTGTTTGGTTCTTCCTTAATGATTTCTTGACTACTTCCCTTTATCCAACGATTTAAACCTGTTTTGTTGTTTTCCCCTTCATTTGATGTTGGTTTGTTTGGTCATCTCTCTGCCTTGTGCTTCCCTTGGATCTTGGTGAACCCCTTTACATCTATTCCTTCTTGGGTTTTGTTAACTTCAGGCTTTGCGTTTAAGGGACAATCACATAATACATGGCCATGGATATGACATTTTCTACATCTGAAAGGGATATGTTCATAATCCAAGTTCTGGTTCCATTCGTTATCCTGATATGATACTGAGAGCCCCTGTCACATTCATATAGACACAAATCCTTGCATACGATGTGTACTTTTCCATCTTCATTACTTTTGAAACTTTGATGATGGTTCCTAGTGTGTTCCATGTGCCTTCCAATGTTTCAATTTCCCAGAATTATTGAGGTAATGACTACATCCTAATCCAAACCAGAGCCACCATGATTTCCTCTTTTTTTGGAATGAATATTTATATTGAGTATCGTAAATGGATGCCTTCCGAGTTTAAAAAATACAGGCCTTCCTCGAAGACGCGATCCCTATCTTTAGGGTTAGAAAAAAATGTTGTAAAGAAACCCTTGGATCCTAGTTTTAGATCTACTTGTCCTTTAAATTTCCAACGTGAGTTCACCCATACCATCATAGCTTTCTCTGATGGCCATATCCCCATAAAATTTCCTATTAGAGCATGATCTTTCATATGTTGAATGTAGCTACCTATGTTAGGAGAAGTGACCTCATACCTTGTATTTTCATTTATTCGCGGATGGCAGCCGTTCACTTTTCTCTTGTCTACTTTGCTCGCTCAGTTTTCCCCATTGGATTTTCATGCTTGGTTGTACCCTTTGCTACACCCCCCATTTCAGTGTCTTTCGGTTGCTTTCCTGACCTACCCAGTACCACATCTTTTAAAGTCAACATATTCTTTGATCCTTGATCTTTCAACAGTGCAAACGACCTTGCATTTCCTGTCACTCCTGAAAACTGCACCGCCATTCCATAACCTTAGTCTCATCCTTCCTCTTCCCTATATCCTTTCAAGATTTTAATGGATGATTCCTAAGGCAGGGACTTGCAACTTAGTTTCTCTTTACCTTGTTTCTTTTATTCTCAAACCTTTTTCCATTGCCTTTAGTTTGAAGGAAAGGTGTTCTCTCCACCTTCCTCTTTGTAACTATTTTGGTATCTTCTTTTTTTCAAGAAATCCATGTTATTAGTCACTAGGCCCTATAGTTTTCCTTTGGCGGTGAAATTTTTTTGACATTGTATTATTTCATCTAATTTTACAACATTTTTCCAAATTTTTGTTTAAATATTATATCAATTTGATTTATTTAGTAAATTTATTTTGGTATTTATGAAATTTGAAATATCAAATTTTTTATTGGTTCAATCAATGATTTGACTTAAATTCTTTAAGCATGTTATTTCTTTTTCTCTAATTGCTAGAGTTAACTAATCATTTAAAAAATCAATTTTTTTATTAGCCATTATGAAGGCTCCAACAATTTCTAGTGAAGACCCTCTGAGAATGCTCCAATATTGAAATCCTGCTATCAAGGCTTAAGAGTTGGGATTTGGAGCTAAAACAGAACCATCTAAACCAACGTATGATCCCTCTGAGGAGCTATCCATCATTGTTTTCCAAAATTTGACACCAGCTGCTACAATGAAACTCTGTAATACATGCATGTACATTACTACACTAGTTAAGCCAAAAGGCATACACCTATTGACAATGGGCACATTTAATATGTTTTAGTACTTAATCAATTTTGTATGGACAAGATTAAATATTTTTAGAATATTCTTAGTCGTCCCAATAAATCAATGGTTGTGATTTCAACCA
>CBVK0103817973.1:0-14166 GCA_900067695.1 Picea abies | reverse complement strand
TAGCACTTGATTGTTTAGTTAAATAAGCAATTATAGTGACCAACAATCACATATAGTTGTCAACGACAACAAGTTGCCCATGTTCGCGGCCTGTGCAAGAAGCGTCAAAGCGCAACACTCACAGCGGTCCAATATGGACTCAAATTGAGCGAGCGAGCAAGTTCAACTTTCAATGACGAAGATCCATCAGGAATATCGGATTGAGGAACATCGGGTGATTGGGATCATAAAATTACACACAGTATAGTATCAGACAGAGTTCTGAAATCGTGAGGCCATCCTACCCGTTGGTCCAGGGAAGGACATGTGGCACAAGATCGAATCATGGAGAAATTCATTTCGAAAAAGATGAAGCAAGGAATGTGCATATTTCACGAGTCCCGAAATTCCAATAGTCTGAAGTCCCGATGGTCTGAGGCCCCAAAATGCCAATGGTTTAAGGTCCTGATATGATGATATCCTGAAATGTCAATATTCATCTGGGTCATCCGATCAAAGGGGACGCATGGAACTTGATCCAAGAGATCACGATTTCGCGACTCAGAGGTTTGAGCATGGAGCACAACGTGAGTTCTCAAAACATGAAATTGCAACGCACCTAAGAGTTGGGCCCACGATCACAGCCCGCGATGATATGGAAGTAGAGCCATAAAAAAGGGAAAGTGCCTATCGAGAAGCGGGTGGCTGAGATTGTTCAAGGAAATGATCTCAACTTTCATATTCAAGGAAAATCCGTTCGTTGATCAAGATGGGTCATTTTGTGATTTGGAGCATCGACATATCTAAAATCAAGGGCAGTGGAAACTACTAAAATGTGAAATATTGAAATTTCATAGAGGATAAGCATTGGGTCATGGACTAAGGGTGTATGCAAGTAGAGGAACAAAGTTCACATGAGTTGTGCTAAGGGTCGAAACGCCAGTGTTGGATGCTAGAAGAGGTCACTGCATTTTCCAGGCACCAAGTCGACTCGGCCTCATTCAGATCCCAATGAAGTAGCTATGAAAGTAGGTGCTGGTAGTTGAAAAATCATCTCAGCCCATGAATGAAAATGATGGAGGATCAAACCATGGAAAATAGAGCTATCATCCCCTGGTACCCCTACGAGTGGTTTTTTCTGCAAGCACATACTGATATGAGATCGCTTCTGACAGAAGAATATTCAGACACAAAGTTTTGAATGTAATAGCTAGGTCACATCTCTGATGGGGGTGAATTCTTCTGAGTATAAATACTTGGTTTTGATATTTTTTTATGGTCGATGGTGGAGCTAGGCTCTCGTATTGTAAAGTTTTAATGAAGCCCTGGTTCTTCTGATTATGTTTCTATATTTGAGACTTCTTGTTTAATCAAATCCAGCTTCTATTTCCATACTACTTACTTATTATACTGAATGTTCATGATCAAAGGATTCGCATGGATTGTGGTGACTTTGTTGTAATGAATGTTTGATTGTAGTGCAGTTATATTGTTTTTTAGTTTCCTGAAACTTAAAATTAAAGAGGATCTTGTTTTCAGAGTTTTTCCTCCTTAGGCTGCTGGAAGACCTGATGTCTAGAGCAGACCTTCACATCTTCTTCTCAATTTACTCCTCCTACTCGCCCTTACTACAACTTACTGGCTGAATTTAATCAAGACCTCATTTGCTTGTGCATATTGTCCTATCTTTTCTAAGTTAAAACGATATTCTCTCGATTCTTCCCCATTTGACCTCTTTAAATCCATTAACCATGACATACAAAATGATGGGTACTTGGTTTACCTTTGCCGCAATCCAGAGGTGACTTCTAGTGCTAAAATTTCTGGTGCCATTATTGAGGATGAAAGTGAAGATATCTTCCCTGGGAGAGAGACAACAAGATTATGATTCTGAAGGTGCATCAGACATTAGAACCATTTAATATTGTGCTTGCACCTGGCGACTCCACTGTCTCAGCTCCACTATTTTAGTATAGTTGCTTCTAGCTATACCTGGTATCCCTTGGGAGAGAACAACGATCAGCACTGGTCTTTGGTGGTGAATAAAGACTAGACACACTCATTTTGCATACCATTCGCTTAGAGACTCTATAATCGAAGACCCCCACTGGGGAGGATCCTGATGATAGAAAGATGACCATACCGAAGGGGAAGACTAGGTATCAGTTTATGAGATTTAGCCATGAAATCCTTTTCTTGTTTATCAGGTCATTTCTCCCTTTTCCTTCACATATACAGAGGATTATCCTCTTCTTTGTCTATTCAAATGATAATAATCCTTCCTTCATTCATCCATCCTTGGAAGAAGAAGACATGTCCTCTTATTGTGTGGTAGATGTCGATCATGTGTCTTCAATTTAGCCTATTTATAAAAGTGAGATATGTATTGCATCTCCTCTTTAAATTGATCACCCTTGTAGCCCTGAGGAGGTTGAAAAAAATTCGTAGTCTTCTCAAATCTCGTTACTCTCTATTATTCCTGCTGAGCCTTTCCATCAAATCGTTAATCCTCATGATCAACCCACTTCTTTTCAAATTAAAATTAGAAATAATTTGTTTAAACCTCTGAGGCTACCATATTGCCTTAACCCTTATCCTCTTGATTCCTTTGAGTATGTTCCTCGGTTTTCTGGGGAGGATCATGTTATAGCTTAGAGGCACTTGGGGGCCTTTGATAAATTTATTGATCAGTTTGAGATCGTTCATGATGATGTTACCATGAGGCTGTTCTCACATTCCATGTCTAGAGATGTTGTTGTGTGGTTTAGATGTTTGGGTGCTGGTTCTATTGGTTCCTGGACCAAGCTATGGCATGCTTTTTTAAAGTATTGGGGTGAGAACAAGTCCCTGTATCAGTACTCGTTTGAGTTTAATTCCTTGAATAGAGGGGAAGAGGAATTCTTGGTTGTCTTCAAAAAGAGGTTTTACAATGTTTATGATAGTATGTCTGTGGAGATCACACCGACAAAGACTGCTACCATGGTGTGCTATGTCATGGCTCAACATCCATAGGTTGTCCTTCTCCTCAGAGAAAGGAAATATTCATTGTTAAGACATCTGTTTGAATATGTTGTAGAGGTCGAAGAAAAAATCATGGCTAGCAAGTGGGTTCATAAGGAGGCATATCTCAAAAATTTGCATGAGCAAAAAGACTGTCAATATGTTTCAGATTCTGAGCAAGAAGATAGTGAATATGAATAAGATTTGGAACAACAATGAGGAAGTGGGTGTGATTCACATTTGGAATCAGATCCTTCAAGAGTTACAGATTTTTCGATGGGAAGGAATGCATATCAATCTTATGATCAGTTTCTAGAACATTTTGAGCATGTAGCAGTGGTTGATTGCATAGATAGTTGTATGTTCTTGGTTGATCATAGTTTTGATGTTCTAAATCCTGCTGCACCATTATCTTCTAACCATTCTTACGAAGAAGGGACTACAACTATTTATTATCAAGAGTTGGTTTCAAAAGAGAAAGGAGGCAATTTATTCGCAAGCAGAGAGAATTTTACAGAGGAGCAGTCAGGATTCTGTCACATTATTCATGATCCTATGGCCATATAAATGGAGTCATACATTTAAGATGTTCTAAAATTTTCAAATGCAATTATTTCACCTATACTCATAAGTGAGTATGGTTTCATGAAAGGTTTCCAAGACCAAACTATAGAGCCTTTCCCTTTATTCATTAAGGAAAATAATTGGGTGGAAATCAACTATCCTGGACCCATAGAAGACACAGAGAAACATGTATAGGAGGAGCAGTTTATCTCCTATCTAGAGCCTGTAAGCGAGAAGCCATTGCCTAGGACTAGTCATCCTGCATCGACTGTTCACCCACCTATGCCTACAAGAGTTATTCAGCCATGTGTGAGAAGCTGTGTAGCAGATAAGGTTGGCTATTACAATTTTTTTGGAGTTTGTCGCTTGGCCTACGGGCCTGTGAAGGAATACATGGAGTTGTATTTCCTTGATGTTTGGAAGCTTCCCAACTTTATCCTGACCTGAACATTAGGAGGAAAGATGGAGAATGTAATTGTTCTACTGTCACGGTCGCATTATCTGTTACCAATCATGGATAGAGTGAAGGAACATCCAGTTAGGAAGTTACTTGAATGGATATGGTGGAAATTTGCTTTCACCTAACGCTGTTTAAAAAATCAATTAGTTTAGGACTGTATATAAATAATCTCCTTGGAGAATGTGTATTTATTTTCATTTTTATGTATCAACCTGTATTTTTCAGCAGGATGTTTTGTGCTCGACTCCATAGCCCAATGCATAAGGCGACTAGAAATTCTTGTTCTTGGTATCTCGCAGGGAGCATGCCATCCCCTGTGGTGCCAAATGTTATCACACATAGTTTTCAAGGGCAACAGGTTGCCCAAGTTCGGGGCCTGCGAAAGAAGTGTCAAAGCGCAACACTCAAAGCGATACAATATGGACTCAAATTGAGAGAGTGAGCAATTTCAGCTTTCAACAACGAAGATCCATCAGGCAGATCGGATCGATGACCATCGAGCGATCAAGATCATAGAGTTACATGAAGTATAGCGTCAGACAAAGTTCCAAAATCGCAAGGCCATCCTAGTCATTTTCCTAGGAAGGACACGTGGTGCAAGATCGAATCATGGAGAAAGTCATTTCAGAAAAGCTGAAGCAAGGAATGCAAATATTTCTCGAGTCCCAAAATTCCGATTGTCCGAAGTCCTGATGGTCTGAGGCCCCAAAATGCCGATGGTCTGAGGTCCCAATGTGTTGATATCCCGAAATTTCGATATTCATCTGGGCCGTCTGATCAAAGGGGAAGTGTGGCACCTGATCCAAGAGATAGTGATTTTGTGACTCAGAGGTTTGAGTATGGAGCACAATGTGTGTTCCGGAAATGAGAAATCGTGATGCACCCGAGATTTGGGCCCATGATCACAGCCCACGCTCATATGGAAGAAGGGCCATAAAGAAAGGGAAAGTACCTAGCGAGAAGCAGGCGGCTGAGATTTTTCAAGGAAATGATCCTGACTATCATATTCAAGGAAACTCTGACCATTGATATAGATGGGCCATTTCGTGATTTTGAGCATCGAGATATTTGAAATCAAGGGGAGTGAAAACTTCTGAAAAGAGAAATCCCAAAATTTCATAGGGGATAAGCACTAGGTCATGGCCTGAGGTCATACGTAGGTAGAGGAAAAGAGTTCACATGAGTTGCGTTAAGGGTCAAAATGTCAATGTTGGCCGCTAGAAGAGGTCGTTGCATTTTCTAGGTGCCAAGTCGATTCGGCCTCGTTCAGATCCCGATGAAGAAGTTATGAAAGTAGGTGTTGGTAGATGAAAACTCATCTCAGCCCATGAATGAAAATCATGGAGGAGTCGGCCATGGAAAATAGAGTCGTCAGCCGGTGGTACTCCTACGAGTGGCTTTTCCTGCAAGCCCATACTAATCTGAGATCATGTCTGATAGAAGAATATGCAGATGCAAAGTTTTGAACGTAATAGCCAGGTCACATCTCTGATGGGGGCGAATTGTTCTGAATATAAATACTCGGTTTTGATATTTTGTTATGGTCGATGGTGGAGCTAGGCTCTCGTATTGTAAAGTTTTAATGAAGCTCGGTTTCTTCTGATTATGTATCTCTATTTGAGACTTATTTTTTAATGAAACCTAGCTTCTACTTCCATCTTACTTACATCTTATATTGAATTTTCATGATTGAAGGATTCACATGGATTGAATTACTTAAGTCTTATTTCCAGCTTCTATTTCCATCTTACTTACATCTTATAACTAATTGATGCACTAGCCACTTCAACCTTTGTTTCCATTATTCCTTTTTTTCCCAACATAAATTATGAAATTGAATTCAGTCATATGCCACCAGTACTTGAAAACATTAAGTATTGGCATATTTTTGAGGATGACAAGCAGGTAGAAAGATTCCTTCAAATGACTCATGAATTTGTCAATTCAAATATTGATGATGAGTATTGCTATGACTAGGAATATTATGCAGTTGTGTTCACAAATGATGATTGTTTTCAAAATCAGATTGATGATAGAGATATAGTGCAGCTCAAAAATAACATCATTCCCAAGGGTTTGGTTCCATTGGAATTTTTTTTTGACAATAATGATGTAGCTAGAAATTGTAAAATCACTGCAAATGATGAGGAAATAGAAGATTGCAACATTGGTATTTGGGAAGATCCCAAAATCATCAAATTGTCCAATATAGTCCATCTAGAAATCAAGCAAAGATATATGAACCTAATGAAGGATTTCACAGATATATTTTCCTAGAGCTATGAGGATTTGAAGGTTTATGATACTAAGGTAGTTCAACATGTAATTCCAATAAAGGATGATCACAAACATTTCAAACAAAAATTGAGAAGGATTAATCCTCTGTTGTTGCCATTGATTGAGAAAGAGGTAAGAAAGTTGTTTGATGCCAAAATCATAGTGTCTTTAATATTTTCTAAATGGGTGGCTAATCTAGTGCCTGTCAGAAAGAAAATTTAATATTTTCTAAATGGGTGGCTAATCTAGTGCCTGTCAGAAAGAAAAGTGGTGATATCAAGTTGTGTGTATACTTTCAAAATATCAACAGGGTGTCTCTCAAAGACAATTATCCACTTCCCAAGATGGATTACATTTTGCAGAAAGTGGTTGGATCATAGAAAATATTAATGCTTAATGGTTTTTATGGATACAACCAAATCATGGTGCATCCTAATGATCAAGAGAAAACATCCTTTACAACACCTTGGGGCACGTTCATGTATGCCAAAATTCCTTTTGGGATTATGAATGCAGGGAAAACCTTCAAAAGGGCCATGGAAATAGATTTTGTTGATGAGAAAGATAAGTTTATTGTGATTTATTTAAATGATATTACTATGTTTTCATATTCTGATTATGAACATCTAAAACATTTAAAAAGGGTGTTTCAGAAATGTAGGAAGTTTGACATCTCACTAAATCCCAAAATGTCCAATTTTGGAATGAAAGGGGGAAAATTACTTGGTAATATCATTTCAAAAGAAGGAATAAAGATAGATCCCAACAGAGTGGAAGCAATTCTGAAGAATGGCACACCCAAGAGCAAATAGGAGGTATAATCTTTTCTTGGAAGAGTAAATTTTTTGAGAAGGTTTATCCCTAACCTGGATGAAATCATAAAATACATTACTAACATGCTTATAAAAGGAAGTGAGATAAAATGGACTCCAAAAGCCAGGAAATATTTTGAGGATATTAAAGTAGCATTGACCAAGGCACCAATATTGGCCAGTCCATATTTTGAAAAAGATTTTATCTTGTTCTCCTTTGCTTCATAACACACTATTGATGTTGTTTTGTTGCAAAGAGATGAATACAAATTTGAATGTCCCATAGCCTATTACAATAGAACTTTGAGAGACTCTCCATTGAAGTATGACATCATGGATAAACAAGCATATGCATTGGTAAAATCCCTTAAGGAAATCATAATTTATATCTTACATTCTCATGTTGTTTCTTATGTGCCCAACAATTCTGTGAAAGACATTTTAACTCAATGCATCATTAAGTATTGGAAGATATTTTAGGATGAAAATCAGGTAGAATGATTCCTTCAAATCACTAATGAATTTGTCAATTCAAATATTGATATTGAGTATTGTTGTGACAAGGAAGAGGATGCATATTTTTTCACAAATGATGATTGTTTTCAAAATCAATTTGTTGATAGAGATATAGCGCAGCTCAAAAATAACATCATTCCCAAGGGTTTGGTTCCAATGGAATTTTGTTTTGACAGTAATGATGTAGCTAGAAATTCTAAAATCACTGCAAATGATGAGGACATATAAGATTGCAACACTAGGACTCAAAAAGATCACAAAATCCTCAAATTGTCCAAGACACTCCGTCCAAAAATCAAGAAAAGATATATGAGCCTAATGAAGGATTTCCCAAATGTCTTTGCCTAGAGATATGAGGATTTGAAGGTTTATGATACTAAGGTAGTTCAACATGTAATTCCAATAAAGGATGATCACAAACCTTTCAAAAATAAATTGAGAAAGATTAATCCTCTGTTGCTTCCATTGATTGAGAAAGAGGTAAGAAAGTTGTTTGATGCCAAAATCATAGTTTTAATATTTTCTAAATGGGTGGCTAATCTAGTGCCTGTCAGAAAGAAAATTGGTGAGATCAGGTTGTGTGTATACTTTCGAAATCTAAATAGGGTGTCTCTCAAATAAAATTATCCACTTTCCAAGATGGATTACATTTAGCATAAAGTAGTTGGATCACATAAAATATCAATGCTTAATGGCTTTTCTAGATACAACCAAATCATGGTGCATCTGGATGATCAAGAGAAAACATCCTTTACAACACCTTAGGGCACGTTCATGTATGCCAAAATTCCTTTTGGGATTATGAATGCAGGGGAAACCTTCCAAAGGGCCATGAAAATAGTTTTTTTTTATGAGAAAGATAAGTTTAATGTCATTTACTTAGATGATATTACTATGTTTTCATATTTTGATGATGAACATCTAAAACATTTAAAAATGGTCTTTTAGAAATGTAGGAAGTTTGGCATCTCATTAAATCCCAAAATGTCCAATTTTGGAATGAAAGAGGGAAAATTATTTGGTAATATCATTTCAAAAGAAGGAATAAAGATAGATCCTAGCAGAGTGGAAGCAATTCTGAAGATTGGCACACCCAAGAGCAAAAAAGAGGTACAATATTTTATTGGAAGAGTAAACTTTTTGAGAAAGTTTATCCCTAACCTGGTTGAAATCATAAAATACATTACTAACATGCTCAAAAAAGGAAGTGAGATAAAATGGACTCTAGAATCCAAGAAATATTTTGAGGATATAAAAGTAGCATTGACCAAGGCACCAATATTGGCCAGTCCATATTTTGCAAAAGATTTTATCTTGTTCTCCTTTGCTTCATAATACACTATTGATGGTGTTTTGCTGCAAAGAGATGAACACAAATTTGAAAGGCCCATATCCTATTACAACATAACTTTGAGAGACTCTCCATTGAAGTATGACATCATGGAGAAACAAGAATATGCATTGGTAAAATCCCTCAAGGAATTCATAATTTATATCTTACATTCTCATGTTGTTTCTTATGTGCCCAACAATTCCGTGAAAGACTTTTTAACTCAATGCATCATTAAGTATTGACAACTTTTTGAGGATTAGAAGTAGGTAGAACGATTCCTTCAAATGACTAATGAATTTGTCAATTTAAATAATGATGATGAGTAGCATTGACCAAGGCACCAATATTGGCTAGTCCAAATTTTGCAAAAGATTTTATCTTGTTCTCCTTCGCTTCATAACACACTATTGATGGTGTTTTGTTGCAAAGAGATGAACAAAAATTTGAAAGGCCCATAGCCTACTACAACATAACTTTGGGAGACTCTTCATTGAAGTATGATATCATGGAGAAACAAGCATATGCATTGGTAAAATCCCTCAAGGAATTCGTAATTTACATCTTACATTCTCATGTTGTTTCTTATGTTCCCAACAATTATGTGAAATGCATTTTAACTCAACTTGATCCTGAAGGTAGAAGTAGAAAATGGATAGTTGTTTTGTTGGAGTATGACCTCAAAATTAAACCTACAAGGATGATTAAAGGTCAGGGACTTGCAAATTCGATGACACGGTCCAATTATGATGTCTCGGGGATTAATTTCGTTTCTCGCCTATCAAAAAATTCAGTAGAAGAGACAGTCCCACAGGTATCTCCGAAATTTCTTGAATCTCCATGGTATGCTGATATTATTTATGTGTTAGGAAATTTGCAAGATCCTCTTGAATTAAGAAAAACAAAGGCCAGGTTTCTAAAGTTGAAGGAAGAAACATTATGTATTCTAAATGGCTCTTTATATTGGAAATATCCAGGGGAAGTTTTCTTAGTTGTTTGTTTGAAGATGAAGTCAAATTGAACATTGAAGAATTCCACAAAGGTGACTGTGGGGGTCACCATTACTCGAAACCCACTATGCATAAAATACTAAGAGAGAGGTTTTATTGGCCTAGCATTTTTTTTTTTATGTGTAAAAGGAGGTCTCAAGTTGTCATGAATGCCAAATATTTGATGGAAGAAGGAAGTTGCAACCCTTTCCTTTAAAACCTATTTTTGTTGAAGCACCATTTAGGAAATGGGGCCTTGATTTTATAAGAGAGATTCACCCCCCTTCTTCAGTTCAACATAGGTGGATACTGACAGCCACAAACTACTTCACCAAATGGATTGAAGCAGTTCCAACAAGGCAAGATACTGGTGATATTATCATTCAATTTCTAGAAAGCAATATTCTGTCTAGGTTTGGTTGTCTAGTCAAAATCATTAATGATAATGCAACATCATTCAAGTCCAAGAGATTGGAGAAATTTTGCAGTGATTACAAAATAACCCTTGGTCATTCAACAAATTATTACCCACAGGGTAATGGGTTGGCCGAGTCATCCAGAAAGATCTTGACAACAATTATTAAGAAGCTTCTACAAGAAAAAAAAAAGTCTTGGAAAAATAAACTTATCTATGCATTATGGGTTGATAGGATCACTACCAAGAGGTCTATTGCCACATCACCTTTTCAGATTGTATATGGCATAGAGGAACTTTTTCCTACTTCATTAGGACTACCAGTGATGAAATTGCTGCAAGAATAGGAAGTTGAACCAAATGATGCTCAAAGAAGGATAAATCAAATGACCCATGTGAAAAAAATGATAGAACAAGTGTTCAAAAACTCACAATTGCATCAATACAAAATGAAAAAAGCCTTTGACAAACATACAAAGGATGTTGATTTTAGGGTTGATGATCTGGTGTTGAAGTGGGATGCAAGAAATGAAGATAAAGGGAAGCATGGAAAGTAAGTGGGATGCAAGAAATGAAGATAAAGGGAAGCATGGAAAGTTTGACCACCTCTGGCCGGGAACATTCAGGATTGTTTCATACCATGGGAGAAATGTTTACTTATTGTAGGAGTTCAATGGAAATCTCATTGGTGGAGCACCTATGATTGATAGGTTTCTCAAACACTACCTTTCTTGAAAATATTTCAGTTTTTCCATTTCATTTTAAATAACAATTTAATTTTTCAGATAAAGTAGTTGAAATCAATAATCAACAGAAAATTGAATCCCAAAGTGAAGGCCCTAAGTTTATGCTGAGTTTAGTTGATTTGTGTCAAGTCTTGTTAGATAGTTTGTTTATCAATTTAGAGTTTTTTTTTAGTCAACTAAAGCCCAATGGTCAGGCACATGGTATATTTTTCTTTGCTACCTCACATAGAGGATATCATCCTCATTGAATCCAACTATTAGAACCATGATTTTCATAGCTAGAGTTCTAGGTTTTTCCAAAGTTTTCAGAGTCATGCCTTGGTCTTGGGAAGACCAAGCCATTCCTAAATGAGTCATACTAAGTGTGTTTTTAATAAAGTTGTTGATCAAATAAAGGTAATATGCATGTCAATAGAGAGTTAAGTCATAGGTTGAGTAAAAAAGTGTTGTGTCTATCTCATGATACACCAACAAGGGGTATAAGGGTCCATCATGTTGAAATATTTGTAAAGGTCCTTATGTCCCTAAGTTTAAAATCATGTCACAAAATGGGAAATTATGTGTCAAGGTTGAGTTATAAGTTAGGGATGAAGGTCTTATCAAAGGAGGTATCATGGTTCATCATCACACCTGATGAGGTCAGAAAAGGGACAATGATTACAATCAATGTCATTTTTACTATTAGCAAGTTTCAAACAGGTGCGCACTCCTCAAATTTGTTGCGCAAGTTACTTAAATCGACTTGATATGTCTTGCCAACTTTGGGAAAGTAATTTATATTAAAATCCTCTCCTTATACACTCATGTTTTCATACTTTCCACCTTTATATTATTTTCATTACAGTCACAACCTGTGCATAAGATATAGTCTCCTAAGAAAGCTTCAAAGCCCTTTGCTACGCAAATGATCTCCCTCTCTACTCAAACATTGTGCAGATTTACCTCACTACGCAAATGTTGTTGCTATCATTCACTACACAAAGGCCATTGCTTTGTTTTTGTTGCGCATCCCTTGAATCATTGTTGTCCATGTGCAAAAACCTTTTGATCCTGTTGTTTATGCTATTCTATCCCTTGAATAGTTCACCTCTCATACAATCAAGGTATGCTACTCTTATTCAAACTAAACCCTAGCACTGCTAGTTTGTTGCGCAAGATTTCCTATTGAGTTTCAATATATATTCACCTTGAATAGTTTGAAATTTACCTCGCAAAGATGACATCACATGAAAAAGAGAAATACAAGGGAGGAAATATGCTGAGATATGAGGCCCAAGAGTTGACTCTGGTAAACTCAAACCCTGCTTACAGGGTGTCGTTTGAGCAGCCTTGTGAAATAATCCATGGATATAACATTCAGCTGACCAAGGAGTTCACCCTGAACTTTAATGGTGTCAATACAGTCACTATAGAGGTCACCTTTCCAGTATCAAAAGAGACCATGTTAACTTCCACAGAGATTCCCATATAGGGAGAGAAATGGTTTAAAGGTATGTTTCTGGAGCTTATGTTTTATATTTATTTCCTCAAACCTCAATATAGAAAGCAAAAAAATGGTACCACTATCCCCAAGGAGTATGTTTTGGAACCCTGTGAGAAGTTGAGAGTAATCCAAAGGTATTTTACTTGTGAGGGTATTTTTGATAGGGTATATCAATACCACATAAGGCTCCACATGCATTTCATAGGGAAAATCCCTCTAAACTTACCCTTTTACCTGTATAAGAGCTTAGGAAAAATGGCAAACAAAGTCCAAGCCAAGGCTGACTAGCTTAAGAGTAGCTTGTTCCATTTCTCCTTGGTAAAGTTGTTAGTGGTTGAGGATATTATAAAACTGAACAGGGGTTGAGACTCTTTCTTATCATCAACAAATATCCCCTTGGACCCTAAAGTAGATACCCCTCTGTCTGTTGAAAGAATGGCCTCTAATAACTCAAGTCATGAAAGAAGATAAGTTGCAGTATAGGTAAAGAGAAAAGGAAAAGAGTTTGAGGGCTCTTCACCAATACAACCAGTTCTAAATAAAGGTAGGATGATATTGTTCACTAATGAGCCCAAGGAGACATAGGCTCCCAATAAAACGGTCACAAGGTCATCTAATAGGAGGCTTCTCATACCCATAATGCAGAAAGAGTTTGTTGAGGTTGTAGGTCAGGAGATGGATGAACACCAAGGTAAATCAGAAGAGAAAGAATTATATTTTAGGGGAATGAAACAATAACTTAGAGAGGCTCATCATGTGATAGCTTAGTTTTATCAAGAGAATAGAGAATTGAAAAGGAAGCTAGCTGAGAATAATTCTGAGGAACAAACACCACAGAAAAGGAAGAGACCAAGAATGAAAGTTCAAAGGGGAAGGAAATCATGCAAATCCCTGAGACCAAATTTGTAGTCAAGCCCACAATGCCTCTGAAAATATCCTCAACCAGGAAGAATAGTCCAAAGATATAGGGAAAGCTAACAACAAGTGAAAGACCTCCTACTTTTCCCACAAAAGGAGAAAAGAACATAAGATGGCTTACTAAGAAATTAAGGGAATCTAAAAGTCAAATCATCCATCTCAGGGAGGAAAAGACGATATCATATGGCAGATCCATGAAACATTTTAAGGACTGAAAACCATCTAGAGAAAATTCTTGTGCAATCATTTCCAATGCCCAGTCAAAATTTCAAAGAAAAACATCCTTGTTTAGGCAAGTGGGAAATTTGAAGGTATAAAACTTAACACTAAGGAAGGAAAATATGTATCTTAGGGATGCAATTTAATGATGAAGCCAGAATAAGACTAGAACTACTTGCAGAAGTGGCTGAGATATGATTAAAGAAACTTCACTTTTTTGTATTTTTAGGTATGTGACCATCTCAAGTTTTTTCCATGTCATAATAGTTGTAGAAAACATGCATTTTGATATTGGAGAAAGGTTTCACAAGGATGAAAAAGAAAAATTCCATGCACACAGAAGTTGTTTGGACTAGTAAACTATCGTACAAAGCACTTGTGTAGCGAGTCCTCTCTACAGAAATGATGTAGGCACACATGATTAGAAAGAATAGTGGGAGATGATTGGCATATGAGTG
>CBVK0103817972.1:0-13297 GCA_900067695.1 Picea abies | reverse complement strand
TATTTTGATCCTTATTGTAATATTCTCTAAATCTGAAAGAAATACAAATGAAGAAGTCATGAAATTTTTATGAAAAAAATTCTAATGGTGTTGGTTTAAAGTCTGTATTCTTATCTTTATATGTACTTCTTGTGTCCTTACTTTTGTTTTCATTTTCTTATGTTTAAATTTGATAACTAAAGGGTCTAGAATTCATCTAATGGTTCTTTACAATCAAGTTATTTAAACTATGTTTCTCTTCTTAACTAGGTTAGAATTCATCTTTCATGGTGTTCTGATTCTGTTATATGTTTATTTTATTCTTTCACCCTAAACAACAAACTAAATACTAAAAGTTTATCACATAATTTAGCGTTTGTTCCTCTTAATATTTCTACCTACCAGTCATTTTTTTCATTCATTTTTATGGGTTGACTCCATAGCCCAAAATATCCCTCTGATCCTTGCCTAACCAAACCCCATTTTCAATCCTATCTTCATCAATGATCTAATCATTGTACTGATTAGATGTCCTGTCATTCTTAACTGAGTTGTAAAGAGAGGTCCCTCTCTGGGTTGGAAGGGCTAGCTTCCATCCTGTAAGTTAGTTTGTGGCTACCTCCATGACTTGACTCCACATCCAAGGTAATTTACGAAGTGTTAACACCATAAATAAGTAGATGTACTTTCTTTTTTATATACCACCGCTACTTCACTTGTTTCAGTTTTTCAATCCAACTTATACAGATTTCCAATATTTTTTTTTCATAACCATCAAACTGCCCTTGAACACTTCCATTGCTCTACCTTGACCTATAGATTTATGACCACCTGAATCCAACACCTCTAGAGAAATAAAAAAATTCCTTAGTTCAGGAACATGCTTAACATCAATTAACATCCCTATAATACCATCAACCATTTTTATTTTGACACTTCCAACCCCAACAATCTTACAAGAGTTATTATTACCTATAAGAACAACTCCACCGTCAACTCTTTGATAAGAATTAAACCAACTTCTATGTGGGAAATATGGTCTGAGGCACTAGAGTCTAAAATACATTCTTCACGGTATTCAAATACATTACTAATAGATAAGACTTCATCAATCATACCTAAATATGATTAAAATCGATTTTGTTCATTTTTGGAGTCTTCCTTGGATTCATGCAACTTCCAAAAATCATTTTTAAGATGTCCAACTTTGTTATAGTACCAACATATTCCCTTACCCTTTCTGCTTCTTGACTTATCTGTGGACATTCTAATCGAATCTTTTTTCATTTCGGTGGACCAACCTCTAGCTACCAATGCTTCTAGTGTGAAGGTTCTAATACCTGATTTTCTATGAACCTCCTTAGACAACAAAGCTCCAAAAAAGGTATCAAATTCAAGAGTCTCAGTCGTACCAAAGCTAATGTAAGTAACTAGAGGTGATTCCAAGTTTCAAGAAATGAACATAACAGTGTAACTCCCTTATCTTCATCATCGTATTTAACATCCATACTATTCAACTGGAATATAAGAGTATTAAACATATTCAAATGATCTACAATTTCCATACCTTATCTCATTTTTAAAATGTATAGATGCCTCTTCAAGTAAATCTGATTTTTCAAGCACTTCATCATATAAAGGCTCTCCATCCCACTCCATAATCATGTTGTCATTTATTCTCCAATAATGTTAAACAATACATCATCGACAAGACATAACCGAATTGTGATGAGCGCTATGACATTCATGTCTTTCCACTCTTCATGAGTCATAGATGTAGGTTTTTTTCTCTTTTCATTTAATGTCTTATGCAACCCTCATTGTATTAACAAATCTCGCATTTCAAGTTTTCACAATTCAAAATTATTTTTACCATCAAAATTTTCAACCTCGAAGTCAACATTTGTCACCTTTTCCATTAGTTCTACATTCACTCTCTCTCTCCAAACGATTTTTTTTTTTCTTTATTATCTCACCCTCTTAAACTTATATAAAGTTTTAATTTTCAATATATTCCACAAGAAACTAAGGGTTGACTTTTCAAAAACAAACTTTCCAAAAAAAAAAAACAGCATTTTGCTTTTCTTCCTTTAGAAAGAAAAAAAATTGGTACCTTTACCAAATTGCTTATTTGCACAGTTCGACGGCTACCTCCAGCATGGGATACCTCCAACAAAAAAAACCATGACTTTCACCTCATGGTCTTCTCTTTATCCTTTTCTCATCTCGAGCTCGAAACAAAACCCTCGTCAGCCACCTCATGGGCCTCCTTTGGAATCGGTTGACCCTTCAAAAAACCAACAAAAAACCTTTGCTCGGACTCAACTAGAGCGCGCACGAAAAATTCCTTTTTTTTTGCCTGCGGGTTCAAATCACACGTCAACTGGGGTTTTCTCCACTTGATTTGACATTCTACTTGGTGGGTGAAAATTTCCTTCTTTTTCGGCGTGGGTCGGACATGAAACTTCCTCCATCACGAAATGAAACTCAGTCGGCGCTTTGTAGACAGAAAGGAAATCAATGGCTCCCCTTTCCTTGCAAACATACTTGGCCTCTTCTTTCCTTGCATCTAGGATCAACTGTTATTTCCTTGCACGTGATTTGGTCTCTTCCACTTCTTGGGCTATCGACTCATCCACACAACTAAAGGAAAACCAAAACTGTTCTTTCCTGGCACGTGATTTGGTCTCTTCTAGTTCTTGGGCTATCGACTCATCCACACAACTAGCGGAAAACCAAAACAAATAGAAGCTAGGGTTTCCTACTCTGCCTCCTCCTCCTCTTCCTTCCACACACCAATCACCAACCTTCACTTTGATACCACTTTTTGGTATTCAAGAGCCTAAAATAATAATAAAATGCAAGAAATATGACAATAAATCCAAATGAATAACTCAGATGACACAAGATTTACATGGTAAAACCCTGAGGATGTTTGAATGAAACATCCACTATCGATATGTATTATTATTCAATATGTGATTACAACATTACCAATGCCTCTCGGGGCTTCATAGATATAAAATAGAATATATCGTTACATCAGTTCAAGAATTTCCACCGGTTCAAGAACTATCTTTTTTATACAAACCATCTTCGTTACATTTATAAATTTATGAAGGTAAACTTGGTTTCAACTGTAACTTCTTGTCATAATTAAAACATTTGTGGGAACTCTCTACAATACATGCACATCCTCATCTTATGGCCTCTGCGGGTGATCATCAATGATGTCTTTTCCTAAGACTTGTGGAGACACAACCTGCACCTAACTTAGGATCCCTTTATACTTGAATAAAATCTCATTCTACACTAGCCACACTCCCCAATAAGACAAAAACAAGACTTCCCTCCACTTTCTAATTTCCTTTCTACTGCACCAAGAACTTGGGAATTGCTCCATTGATTCTCCTTTCCATATTCCCCTAAAACCAATGAATTTCTCAACCTTTGTCCATAAGTGATTTACATAAGAACATTTTATGAGAAAATGAATCATATACTCATCAATTTCCTTGCAAATAAAACATATACATTAGCCCTTCTTGGATCTTTTCTATAGATTCTCCGATGTTAACACTTTATTTTAAATCCATGTACATAAAAATCTTTGTTTTCTTCATGTATTTGACCTTCTATAAACTTTTCCACCACCATACCTTATTTTTTAGATCTAATGAAAGCTTTCTACATATCCCAATCTAGCGGAATAAATCTCTAGATTTTAATTTTTTTACCACAGCAAAGAATCTAGGTCACGAGTTAGTCTAACATGACATCTCTTATACATGCATACCTATTTTTTTATATACCCCTTCTATACTTGAATATCCTACCTTATTCCATCCTTACTACCATATATTGGTTTCTTCTTGATCTATTACTTAATTAATTGTAATGATACCACTATCATGTAGTAGTTCAATCTATCTTCTAATCATTCTATGTTCATTTTCCCACCTTACATAGGGATATAGTACAACCCTTACTTACTCATCTATCTTATAATCATTCTATGTTCATTTCCCCACCTTACATGATTTGAATCGGATCTGACAAGAACAATTGACTATCGGCACAAGACTCAAAGATGAACAACACAAACATTGTTAAGGCTATGGGCGATGAAGAAGATCAACTTGTTGATGTGAAGGGCCCCATGTCATCATGATTGATGTACAATTTTGTATATAATGTATGTCAATTTGGGTAGTATATGGTGGTATGAAAAATAATAAACTCATGTGGGATAAAAGACAAAGAAATAAATAAAAATTATGGAGAGACAAATTGGAGAGAAGTTGAAGCATTGGGGATGCCTGAGCATCCAGTTATCCTATCAGTCGACTCAAAATTCTATATAATGTATCCCCACAATGAGAAAGGGGTTCTTTGTCTATGAATGATGTAGAGAGGCTGCCCAAATGTTATTGAGGAGAATATACATGTACCAAAGAGCTTGTAACTTTCCCATTGTTGAATAAATACGAGCTTGGATGAAGCCAAAACAATGTTGATTTTCCCGTTTGGATTTCCAGGGTAAAAATTTGAGTCTATGTGTGATGATTGTCGTGGTTTATGTTTCATTAGGAATGGCTAATGTATGCAATGCAATTTAATGGTCATTTGTGTATGTTCTAGAGACGAGAAATTTGTATTGTTATTGTATGATATCGTTTTATATTAATTTGGTTCTCCATGGGTTAATACATTAGACTAACAACTCTTTAATTATAGTCGTGCAATGAATTTATAGGTTGGAAATCAACGACCCTCCTTCTAGAGTCGTTGTTATTCATTCGGGGGTTTCTAATTTTGTTTTCAGTGATTGAACTCATAATCGACCTCATTGGGTGTTTTACTTTGGCCGTGAATCATAGACATCATGTATATATCTGATTCTGGGGTTGTTTGAGTGTTCATTAGCTTCCCACAAACCATATCCATGATTTTGCAAACTTGCCCGCTACCAATTTTTTCCCAAAATGTTTTCCTCCATCGTCGTATGCCAATTCGACTTCTAATTTTTTTTTATTTGTTAGGGGATATTAATATCAACTCCCCTACATTTTTATGCTCTGTGGGTTATCAAAATTTGTTCCAAAACTTTTCTGACATCACTGGTGAGTAAATTCTCCCTTAGACATTCCTTCCAGCTGTTGGTCGCTAAAAATTCAACTTGGATTCCCTTTTGGTCGAATTTCCTTCCCCATTTGAATGGTAGACATCTACTAGTCGACTTGACTTAGAAGAAATCTGACTTGAGTAATTTTGTCTTGAGAAATTTTGACTTGTTTCGACTCCACCTGACTTTCTTTGACTCAAATTGTCTTGCTTCGACTTGACTCGACTTGCTTCGACTCGACCCAACTTTTTTCGACTCGCATTTCATGACTTGAATTAACTCATTATTTTTTTTAACTCGACTTGGGATTGGATTGGTTGAGAATTCTTTCGACATATAAACAATGATAGTTATAATTATTTTAACATAGAATTCCATCATGGTAAGAAGGATAAGTTATAAGCCTCTCGTTTAGGGATCATATGGTATTAAAGAAGATGTTTGAATAAATTTAGTGAGACTTGAATGGTAAGTGCCCGTAGTGATTACAAAATAAAGAGACAAGAATTGTTGTCAAGGCCAGAGTGAAGTAGAGCACCAAGAATTCCAGGGGAACAATATGAAGAGGAAGAATATCCCATGGTCGAGTTCGATCGATTTGAACAGAGCTTGGCCATGTTGACATCAATCGTGTCACAACTATTGGCAGTGAAGGGCAAGGAAATACCATCAAGGGATTAAGGGCATGAAGAACCTAATAAGGAAGAAAATAAGCTAGAGAGAGAACGTAAGGCTGATCCAGAAATGGGAGAGTGCAACTACAACAAGACAAATGTACCTTTTAGTGTAGAGGCTAAGGTGGACATAAAACCTTACGCTGGAGAAGTGGATGCTATCAGGATGAACCAATGGCTACAACAGATGGAAGTTTACTTCAACCTTCATGAAGTAACTAGAAAATAAAATATTTATTTTGCTCGATTGAAGCTTGAAGGCCATGCTTTGACATGGTGGGAGAGTGATGCAGTAAGCAAAGGACTAGGAAATAAGCCACTAATGATTGAGTGGGAAGTGTTTAAAAATGTGATCAAATCTCAGTTTTATCCAATAGGATATTAGGAACACCAGAAAATAGTATGGAATTACTTCAGACATAGACAAGGACAATCAGTGCAGGAGTTAATGACACAATTCAGGAAGAGAGAAATTTAGATGGGAGTTTCTATCAAAAGTCTAGATATGTTGGTCAAGTATTTGGGGAAATTGTTTCCTCAAATTCGTAGGAAATTGATGTTATACAAACCAAATAAAATTAATGAGGATAACATACATTCAAGCACAATACTTTGAGGGAGACAAGCAGAAGCAACATACAAATCCTCACAAGCAAGTAGAAGCACAAGAGAATCAGAGAAAGAAGAAAAACAAGAAGAAGTGGAATGAGAATAAGGTTGTGGAAGAAAACCAAGAAGGAACACCTCCCAATCAACAATGTAAAGGATGTGATCGAAAGGGACACATAGAGGAGAATTGTTGGAAATTTCACCCCGAGAAGCACCCCAAATATTTTCAAAAAAAGAACAAGAAAGTGTTAATACCACTGGATGTTGAGGAATGGGTGGATATCAAATCAGCCCAAAAGGGAAGATTAACTGCATTAATCTTGATAAATAAGTGGAATTGTTTGGTTGCAATCACAAGAAGGAGAAGGAAACGACTAAAATTTTCTACATTAGAATCCACATGAAGAAAATCAAGGTGGATTGTTTGTTCGATCCAGGTTCACTATCCAACTTGATATCTACACAATTGGTTGAGAATATCGGACTGGAGACTGAATATCATCCACATCCATACCCCCTGGGATGGGTAAGGGAAGATGTGGAATTTAAGGTGAGAAAGAAATGAAAATTTAAGTTTTCCATAAATCAAATTTTTGTTGATGAAGTAGTTGCAGATGTGGTTACTCTAGATATGTGTGGAGTCATCTTGGGAAGTCCATATTTGTACGTGAGGGATGATATTTTCAGAATGAGAGAAAACTAGTATTGGATAATGAAGGATGGAAAAGCTTATGCCATAAATGAACACAAGGATAAATCTAATCTCTCTTTGATCAATGCTCATCACAAAAGAATAATCATGAGAAGTACAAAGAAGGTTGTCTTGTTGTTCCTGAGAGAAGGAAAGAAACAAGGAGAAGGCATCCTTGGAAGGATGTAGTGGCAAGGAACATCAACAATTACAAAAAATGATTGAATCCTAGAGGGGAGTGTTTCAAGAGCCTCGGGGACTTCCAACCAAGAGAGAGGTTGAACACGAGATTCAATTGTTGCTAGAATCACCATTTCCTAACATTGGGTTGTATAGGAAGTCTATCATTGAATAATATGAAGTAGAGAAGTAGTTGCAACAATTGTTGGAGTAGGGAGTCATCAGACCCAGTACATCACCGTATTGTTCACACATCATCATGGTGCCAAATAAATATGGAAGCTCGAGAATGTGCATTGACTACCATTCCTTGAATAAGATCACCATCAATAATTGATATCCTTTTCCAAGGATTGATGACTTGTTGGACCAACTGCAACAAGCTAAATTGTTCACTAAGATGGACCTCAAATCACGTTACCAACAAGTGAGGACCAAAGTAGAATATGTGTGGAAGACAACATTCAAAACAAGACAATGTTTGTATGAATGGTTAGTAATTCCTTTTGGATTATGAAATGCACCTACAAAATTTATGAGACTCATGAACGATGTACTACATCCCTTCATTGACTCTTTTGCAATAATATTTCTGGATGACATACTAATATTTAACAACACTTGGAAAGAGCACCTCTCACATGTAACACAGGTATTAGAGACCTTGAAGAAGACTCATTTGATTACCAACTTGCAGAAATGTGAGTTTGGGAAGAATTCATTGATATATCTTGGACACATGATTGGAGGAGGAGAGTTGAGGGAAGATATAGAGAATATTGCAACCATCACACAATGGCCTATTCCCACCAATGTGACAAAGGTTAGGAATTTCATGGGAGCAACTTAGTATTTGAGTAAGTTCATTGTCAACTTATCCACAGTAGAAGCACAATTTTATGCCATATTTTCCAAAGAAAATAACTTTCACTAGGGTAAGGCACAACAAAAAGCATTTTAAGACTTGAAGAAGAAACTCAATGATTCTCCAGTATTAGCTATGCCAAATATGCAATGACTATTTGAGATGGAGACTGATGCTAGTGGATATTCATTAGGAGAAGTACTCATGCAAGGAGGAAGGTTTGTGTGCTACCATTCATATTTGTTTCATGGATAAATTTTTGACTATCCCACATATGATAAGGATCTCTTTACAATTTTACAAGTAGTGATGAAGTGGAAGCATTACCTCTTGGGGAAAGCGATTATCATACACATAGATCATGATCCTCTTCAGTATCTATAGAGATAGAGAAATATGCAACAAGTGAGACATTCCAAGTGGTTAGGTTTCTTGCAACAATTTCATTTGTTGATTAAGTTCAAGAAAGGAGTCATGAATAGACTAGAAAACATGCTCTCTCGACCACCACTGAAGAGGATTGTAACAATTGGAATGATAATGCAACTCAAACCTTTCACTCATGAAATTTTGAGTGAATATTATGAGGGAGATGAATATTATAGGGAAGTCTACAAGTAGATAAAGGAAATGATAGTTAATGTCATGGAAGGAAATGAATACCACAAGAAAGATGGGATTTTGTACAATCTCGGAAAATTTTGCATACCCCTGGATAGAAGAGTGCAGTTGATGAGAGAAGCACACACTTCTAGATTTGCTGGGAGTTTTGGCATGACAAAGGCAATGGTGAATCTCCAATGATATGTGTATTGGACAAATATTTAGGAGTAGGTGGAAATTTTTTTTATAGGTTGTGTTCTTTTCAAAACTAGTAATCCAAGCAACCAAAAACTTGGTTTGTACATGCCATTTTCAGTACCAAACAGGGCATGGGATAGAATTTCAACGGATTTTTTTGGAGGTTTACCCATGAATCATAGAGCCAATGACTACTTTTTCATTGTGGTGGACTGTTTCAACAAAATGTGTGTGCTCATTCCTTGTATAATGACAATATCGGGACGAGAAGAAGATGAACTATTCTTCAACCATGTCTGGCTACATTTTGGATTGCCAACCTCCATCATATCTGATATTAGGGACAACGGGCTCTTGGGCATATTTTGGACAATCCTTTGGGAGAGAATGGATACCAGGTTGAAGTACTCCACTACCTTTCATCCTCAGACTGATGGACAAACTGAGGTCATAAAAAGGACGTTGGTGCAATTGTTGAGAGGATACAACAACAAACATCCAAATACTTAGGATGATAAGATAATCTACATTCAACGCTCTTACAATAGTGAAATTCATTCTTCCACCAATAAGTCCCCTTTCGAGACTTGTTTTAGTTATTTACCTCCTTCACCATTTTACATCATTTATGGACAACAAAGGGAATACACAAAATTACAAGGAGAAGAGAAAAAGGCAAGCACATTTGTGGACAAGATCAAGAAGAAACATCTAAGGGTTCAGGATTAGCTCGATAAGAGCCAACAATTGTACAAATCCAGGAATGATCATAACATGAAGGATCATAAATTTTGTGTTGGAGACAAGGTGTGGCTCTACCTTAGTAAAGAATGACTACCAGGAGCAACGAAGAAACTCAATCCCCTTAGAATTGACCATTTGAGATTATTGAGCACGTGAATGAGAATTCCTTTAGACTACAACTTCCACCATATATGCAGATCAGATTAGTGGAGAATGTGGAATATTTGAAGTTGTTTGAACCCTCCATGTTGGATGAGGAGGAAGAACCTCAGGTTCTTCCCACTGTGGAAGAATTTTCACCTCATGGTATTGAGGACTTGAAGGAAGACACAACTTTGTAGCAAAAGGAGCGGATGACTCACAAAAGACAACAATAAATGTGGTATATTGGTCTCAAGGGACAGAGTGTAAGGAAATAAAAGTGGTATGGGAGGAACCAGATTTTAAGCAAGTTCCCTCATTTATCCTTAGAAGTTTTTGGGAACCAAAAGGCTCCCATTGGGGAGGTGTGATTTGAATTGTATCCGAGAAGAACAATTGGCTATCATCACATGACTCAAACATGAACAACATATGCATTGTTAAGGCTATGGGTGATGAAGGAGATCGACTTGTTGATGTGAAGGGCCCCATGTCATCATGATTGATGTTCATTTTTATATAATGTATGTAAAGTCAAGAAATATATGGTTGTATGAAAAGAAATAAACTCATGTGGGATAAAAGACAAATAATTAAATAAATGATATAGAGATGAACTGGAGAGAAGTTGAAGTGTTGGGGACACCTGACCTTCGAGTTATCCTCTCAGTCGACTAAACATTCTATATAATGTATCCCCACAATGCGAAAGGGATTATTTTACTATGAATGATCTAGAGAGGCTACCTATATGATATTGAGGAGCATAAACATGTACCAAAGAGCCTGTAACGTTCCCATTGCTAAATAAATAAGAGTTTGTATAAAGAAAAAAGAATGTTGGTTTTCTCGTTTGGGTTTCTAAGGTAAGAATCCGAGTCTATGTGTGATTATTGTCATGGTTTATTTTTACTTAGGAATGGTTAATGTATGTAATGTAATTTAATGGTCGTCTAAGTATGTTCTAGAGACGAAAAATTCGTATTGCTATTGTATAGGCTTGTTTTATATTAATTTTGGTTCTCCGTGGGTTAATACATGAGACTAACAAATATTTTATTGTATTCGTGCAATGAATTTAGACATTGGAAAGCGATGACCCTCCTTCCAGAGTCATTGTTCTTCATTCCAGGGTTTCTAATTCTATTTTCAGTTGTTGAGCTCATAATCGACCTCGTCAGGTGTTTTCCTTTGATCGTAAATCATATATATATATATATATATATATATATATATATCCAGGGTTGTATGAGCATTCATTAGTTTCCCATGAACCATATCCATGTCTTTGCAAGCTTGTATGCTACCAAATTTCCCCCAATTTTTTTTTCTCTTTCGTCATATGCCAAGGAAAATTTTGAAACGTTTTTATTTGTCAGGGGATATTAAAATCGACTCCCCTACATTTTTATGTACCGTGGGTTATCCAAATTGGTTAGAAAATGTTTCTAACATCACTCGTGAGTAAATTTTCCCTTAGACATTCCTTCCAATTGCTGGTCACTAAAAATTCGACTTGGTTTCCCTTTGGTCGAATTTCCTTCCCCATTTTACCGGTAGACATCTCTTGGTCCACTTGACTTAGAAGAAATATCACTTGAGTAAATTCAACTTGAGAAATTTTGACTTGTTTCGACACATCCTGACTTGCTTCGATTCGAACCGTCTTTCTTCGACTTGACTTGAATTTCTTTGACTTGACTCGACTTGTTTCAACTTGCATTTCACGACTCGACTTAACTCATTATTTGTTTCTAACTCGAATTGAGACTAGATTGGTCAATAATTTTACCGACATCTAAACAACCGTAGTTATAATTATTTTAACAAAGAATTTTGTGTTGGTGAGACAGATAGGCCATAAGCCTCCCATTTATGGATCATTACATAGGGATTGGTTACAACCCTTAATTACTCCCCATTTATAATTATCCATGCTAACCATTTTCCTATTAATGATAAAGAATGAATCAAATCCTTCTTGTGGGTAAAACATTGCATATAGATTTCTGCTAACATCTTTTCTAACCTATAATAGATCTAGGACTAACATATTTATACAAAATAATTTATCTCCATAGGTTCTCCTGTGTAATAACTCTCCACAAACTCTTTGTTTCCAATGGCTTTCCAAAGAATAAAATATTTTTTGACACCCATCGTCCATCTTTACATTGAGTAATGACCTTCCACTTGACATGTGGAATCCCTTCATGTTACTTTTTTTTGGACCATAAAATCCAAAAAACCATTCTCCTTATGTTCGCAGGCACCACTTTTCGGATATATGTCATTTTATTCCATATGAATATAATGACATCCAAGGTTGATTTAACTAAAATCAATCTTTCTTCACTTGATAGCCACCTGCTACACCAATTATCTATTCTAACCTTAATTTTCTTCATCGACCAATGCCAATGTTTTTTATCATACCATTAAGTTTATAAGATAGCCCACATACATGAAACTATCACTAAATCCAATTCTTTTGAAAATAAATAACTAAATGAACTATCTTTTAGTCTCTTCATTGATACCAATAAAAAAATTACTAATTTCGTTATATCTACCTCCATATTTGTAGTTGTACTATAGAAATCCATTATGTATTTAATCTTTCATTCATGAATAGTAGGGAATCATCAACTAAAAGTATGTGGGTTAAGGATAAATCTCTTCCCACTTTTACTCCAACAATAGTTCCTAATCTTTTAGCCTCCATAAATGATCTACAAATACCTTCACTTATTATGAGGAACAATAAAGGTGAGAGAGGACACCCTTGTATTAAACCCATAAGAGTAAAAAACCTTAAATCTAACCCATTGATTAGCACATAAAAATAAATTAAATTTAAATAGTCCATTACCCAATTTACCACTTGTAAGTTGAACCCAATGTAAATCAAGATCAATCTTATGTACATCCAATTGGACATGTTACATTCTTTGGAGAAATTTATTTTCATAACCATTGTTATATTGCTTTCTTACTTGATACACTAAATTCCTTCTTGATATACCCTTATTGCATCATTAATTTTCCTTCCTTCGAAAAACGTAAACTACTCCTTTAAAATCCCTTCAAAAAAGATTTTTTATTCTAATTAACAAAATTTTTGCCAATATTTTGCAAATGCATAACGAAACTGGTAAAATTTCTTTGAGCATCCGGGGTTATTCTTCTTAGGAATTAAAACCTAGAAAGAAACATTAAATGATCCTAGAGATTTACCTGAGCTATTTACCTCCACGATCACCTGTTAGGAAGTCCTCTTCTAGCAGCTTGTAAAATCCTATATAAAATTAAATACCTTGCTAATTTACAAACCTTGGGAAATAAGAATAATGTTTTAATATATTTGCAATAATAATAATAATAATCTATTTTTAAGGTCACGGCCAAGCCAACACACCAAATTGGTGTATGAGACCCCCTTGTTTATGGGACAAGGGACCCCCCTCCACCCAACGATTTGACTGGTA
>CBVK0103817934.1:20948-42589 GCA_900067695.1 Picea abies | reverse complement strand
CTTTCCCTACACGACGCTCTTCCGATCTCACGCGATCAGCTAATTCTAGCATAGTAGGAGTAGGTCAGATTTCTATTCCAAGTTGCAGCAACTGCATAGTTTCTATTGGCATAATGTTAATTGCTGCCCCTAAATCAACTAGTACATGTGGAATAGATGTCTATCCAATTTTAACTGTGACTGTAGGGTTTCATGGGTCGCCATATTTAATAGGTGGAGTTTTGCCTAACATTATCTCAGACAAATCCCCCACTACATGCACTGTGAGGGGATGTTTAGGTTTTCGTCCAGGTTTTCTGATACAGAGGTCCCTCACAGTCTTGGCATAAATAGGGACATCCCTTATTGCTTGCAGTAGTGGAATATTAACATGCAGATTTTGCAATTCTCCAAGGAGATTGAAAGATGGTAATTCCACGGGCTTGTTAATTTTCAGTCTTTCAAGGAATGGTAGGTCTGTTGATTCTAGAATAGGTTGGTCAATTCTTTTGTTTTAGCAGATAGTCTTTCCCCTGATTCCTTATCTGATTCTAAAGATAGAGCATCTTCAATTATTGGCTCAACTATTCTCCCTGATCTTAATTTTATTTCATCACAAGGCATAGGAGTAATAGATAAGCCTGGCACATTATTTATGTCTATGTTCTGAACAGCCTTATTATTTGGGTTTGGGTTAGGTTGCACAAGCATATGAGGTCGTAAGGGAGGATTGTTTGGTGAGTTATTGGGAGGAAATTGCAGCTATTGTTGCTAGTATGGAGGTTGGAACTGTTGTTGAAAGAAGTTCGGTTGGTGATGGCTTTGATAACTGAGTTGTTGTTGTGGGCCTCTCCCGAATGGGTTCCATTGCCCATAGTGATTCTATTGTTGGGGCATAGGTAACCATGCATTGGGATCTTGATAAGGGGGTGGCATTTGATTTGGAGGGGGGGCATTCGTTTGGCCATATGGTAGCTGATTGTTCCAATAATTAAATGTTGGAGGAGAGAATTGAGAATTCATACCTTGACCTCTTGGCTTCCATTGTCTCCTTTGTGTTATTAGATAGACAACCTCTGCCTCCTCATTAGTTGCCTTCATTGATGCTTTTACACCTGGTAGAGAAGGACACTGGTCAGTGGCGTGGTCTAATTCACAAATAAGGCATACCTGGACACTGTTCAGTGGGCACTCCCTTGGTGGATGTTTCTTCCTACATTTCAGATAGAAAATGCATAGTACTTGCTCTGATTCTGCTTGTTTCTGTTTGACCTACAAAGTATCCATTTGTGAGGCAAAAGAGTTAATCATCTCTTTTTTGAAACATTCTAATAGATTACTTATTTATGCTCTTGTTCCTCCTCCATTGGCTGATTTCTGTACCCTTGAAAAAGTAGTATCCTTGGTAGTTGACTTATTCCTTATAGTTCCTCGAGAACATCTCTTGCAGAGATCTATAATGTCCTCATGGGATTCCTTAGATATATCTCCCTTGCCAAGCATATTCATCATATCTAAACAATCTTCTCTAACTCCTTTTAGAAAAAGGGTTTTCAGAATGTCCTTACTCACATCCGGATGGCCAGACCATTGTAGATTGTATTGGAGTTGCTCCACAAAGTCTTCAAGGGTCTCATCCTCCTTCTGTGACATTTTGAACAGTTCCTCTCTTTGTTCCCTTGTTCGACAGTAGTCTTGGTATTTGTCCAGGAAAAGCTACCTCATTTGCACCCATGTTGAAATGTTTTCTCCTCCAAGACTCATGAACCATCTTAACGCATTACCTTTAATGTAGCTGGAAACAGTTTAAGCTTTTGTGCAGTGGTAGTGTAATCATAGCTTCTACAGAAAATGTCAAATTCAAATAGAAACTCATCTGGATCTTCAGTAGATAATCCATGAAAATTTGGGAGAGCTGAGAGAGGTATGTTTTTTATAGGAGCCATTCCTCGTGTGGGAACATCAAAAATAGGAAAAACCAGGGTAGAGATAGTGTTTTCATTGTTTACTCGATCCTCATTGTTCTGTGGATTCTCTTGGTAGAGCTCTTCTTCATTATCCCCTTCATTCTCCATATGTGCTCTACCCCTCCACTCAATGTGAACAGCGTCCCACTCTTCCTTAGTGACTATCCGACCATTGATTTGATAAACAACTTCTTCTAGATTTTCCATGTTCCAGGCTATACTTCCTTGATCTCCAATGTTCTCCAGTGTTGCTTGTTAATTTGTTGGTGACAAATCTTTAGTTTTGAATTCAGCTTCAGCTTCAACCCTTGATGAGAACAATGTTTCGAGAGGGGGTGTTTATGCTGACTGTGGATCACATCTTCTTGGAGAATTGGTAGGGTGAAAAATGGATCCTGAAGAAGAATCTGCTTTGGCTATAATCTCATCAACAATGGTTTTTCTTCCCAGTATGTTAGGATTTCTTTCTCCACGTCCTCTGGTACCTGTAAGGTTAGTATTTTGGGGGATTCGTTCCCGCGTTTTGTGATTCATGCAGACTATTCATTCCTAAGAAAGAAAACTAGTGTGCTTCCCAAAATCTACAATTATCTTCCCCGGCAACGGCGCCAAAATGTTGGGCACTTTAATTTTCTAATTGAATGGAAAATCAAAGTGTTCAATATAAATTGTCAACCCAGGGAAGTCTGTTATTTCAAGACAATTCTGCACAGTCTATGCTAGATTATGAAAGCATCTCTAATCTAATTGCAATATGGAAGTTCTTTTTAACAAAACAAACAAACAATATCACTAACACAGTTGTGATGATACAGCTGGAGTGCTACAGAATTAAAATCATAATTGCAATATAAACTAATGAATATATAAAAACCTGAATTGCCTACCCTAATCTAACTTCCTAAATTACTTTTGCAGGAAGAAACTTTGTACTATCGCAGAAAGGAAATCTACTTATTGCAAGAAGCTACTTCACACTTTTATTTCTCCAAAACAAGATTTTAACCTAATGCAAACAAAGGAAAAACAATTCTCCAGCAATGTTCAGCAACTGATTTCTAATTCTCATGAGACTAGTTTATGCGCATTTACCAAGAGGGAACTAAATTGTAACAGTAGTTGTATTCTAGAAATATCTAACAGCTAAATCATTCGCAAAAACAACTAATCTAGAATTCGACATAGAGGGGAATTTGTGAGGAAGGTGGGTCCCTTCCTTCTCACTGAATCCACTTGAAGAGATAGGTTACAGTCTACTAAAGAAATTCAATCCACTCTTTCATTCAATTGCCAGAAAAATGTCTGAGTACAATAAGCGCTACTTCTCTTTCTTTCTTGTCAAAGGGAAAAGACTAACAAACCTTTCCATTACAAAAGCCTTGCTATTTAAAGTCAGAGTCAATCAGTGTTTAGAAACATAACAGTCTTGAGAATCCCTGATTCTCAAGCTATTCGTTAGATATCATTAATACAAAATCTAGAATTCTTGATCAACATCGTGAGCCAACATATCTAATCAACAGGTGTTGCAGCAGTCGTAAAACAACAGGACTGATGGCATCTATTGTAATAGCTTCCAAGATTAACAGGCTTCTGTCGTAGCAGTTGTGTAACAACTTCCAGGATTGGTGGCATCCATTGTAGAAGTCATGTAACAACTTCCAGGATTGGCGCAATAACTGTAACAGCTTCCAGAATTTCTTTGAAGTGGGTTGTTCTAACATTTTGATCATTAGTTAAATCATTTCATGGGTAAAATATGTGAACGTTACCAATCAAACATGTTAAGTAAATGAAAATATAAAAGCAAGATGAATAGTTCATACCTTGGGAAAAAGGGTCTTGATACTCATTATAATAGTCATTTAGATTAGGAATGAGAAGGTTGAATGTTCAAAATATGTAGTGAAAAAAAGGACATTTATGGGTCCTAACAGCAGGAAGAAACTCTTTGGTGACAAAAGTCTCGAATCAGATGACTAAGGGAAGGTTAGCGGAACACCAAGTTTTTTCATAGAGCAACTATTGTTTGAAGAACCCACAATAAAATCCTAAGATTAAGGATTGGGATGGGATCGAGAGAGAATCCCACAAGGAGATTGAAAATACTTTGGTAAATCACTTCCATGGGATAGACCATGAACCAAACAAAGACATAACGGAGGCCATCCAAAGGATAACTCAGAACATCCCTCATCTAGTCACTGGGGAACAAAATAACAACTTAAACAAACCCATAGCTACGGAGGAGATTGACCAAGTGATCCAGGAGATGCCCAATGGGAAATCCCCAGGCCCATATGGTTTCACAGTGGAATTTTTCAAAGCCTATTGGGAAGTGGTCAAACATGACATTTATAGGGTAGTGGAGGACTCCATGCGGACAACCTCCATTCTCAAAGCACTAAATGCTACAATGATTACTCTAATCCCCAAAGAAAATGAAGCCAGGACCCTTGACCGATACAGACCCATAGCTCTATGCAATGCGGTTTACAAGATAATCTCCAAAGTCATAGCTAATAGATTGAAACCCCTCCTACCCACACTGATCTCACAAGAACAGACAGGTTTCATGGAAGGAAGACAAATCATGGACAACATCATCCATGCCCACAAACTAATCCACAACCTGAAAATTCAGAGGAGAGGGGGAATGATAATACAATTGGACCTAGCAAAAGCTTATGACAAAATTAGCTGGCACTACATGGTCAAGACTCTGGAACCCTTAGGTTTCACCCAACACCGGATCAACTGGATTGTCAGCCTAGTGTCAACGACAAGTTACTCACTCCTAATAAATGGAGCCCCAGCTAAAGCTTTCTAGCCTACGAGAGGCATCCAACAAGGAGACCTACTTTCCCCCTTCCTTTTCATTCTGATGATGGAAGGTCTTAGTCGAAGCATAAAAAGCACAACAGCAGCAGGAGAAATAACAAGCATCAAACCCTTCGAAAACTGCCCTACTTCCACACACCAACAGTTCGTGGACGACACCTTACTCCATGGCACACCCATAGTCAAGGAAGAAAAATTCTATAAAAGAATCTTAGAAGATTTTGGGGAAGCCTCGAGGGTCGAGATCAACCACTCCAAATCTATGATCTACTTCTTCAACACCAACCCAACAATCCAAAGAAACCTGGTCGATATTTTGGGTTTTGAACACAAAACACTCCCAACCAAGTACTTGGGCATTCCCTTGATAGACATAGCATACAAAATGTCAACATGGGAGGGAGTGATCAACAAGTTATAGGAGAGGGTGAAAAACTAGACGTGCAGAGCCCTCAATCTAGCGGGGAGACTCATATTGACCAAGTCGGTTTTGCAAGCAATTCCAACCTATATGATGTCCATATTTCCAGCCCCCAAAGGAATACTACAAAAAATAAGAACCATGCAAAGGGAATTCCTATGGCGCAGAGTGGAAACAAAGAAAAAATGGGCCCTGGTAGCCTAGGAGAAGGTCTGCAAACCAAAAAGCAAATGTGGCCTAGGGCTACAAGACTCACAAGTAACCAATGACGCATATGGGGTGAAACTCTAGTGGCGATGGGTCAAAGAAACTTCTACACTGTGGGTAAACCTCTGGAAGGCCAAGTATGCCCCAGACATAAACGAACAGGACTGAATCCACTTTAGGGGCACTAGAGAGGATCAACCATCTAGAATCTAGCTTGGCACAACAAAACCTGGATCCAGACACACAACTTTTGGGAAGTGAGGAATGGAAAAACAACCAGATTCTGGGAGGATGCTTGGCAACAGGAACCCAGAATGGAAAATATGGACAGGGAGGAACTCCAACAGGACATGACCGCGCAAAGCAAAACCAAAGTCTACCATTATTGGAAACAAGAAACAGATCACAACAGATGGAGAATCTAGGACAATCTCAGTTCGCAAAATAGAGAACGGACCGCAACAAGCATGAAAGAGGTGGAGGAGGAACTGGGGAAAAGGAAAATTGTAGTCTTGGAAGAAGAGAACCAACTGAGATGGGGACAAAAATATGGTGGGGAATTCAACTTGAAATAATTTTGACATTATATCATGGACCAGGACCAAGAAGATCCAATGCAACAATGGGATAAGCTTTGGAACAACCCTCAATGGCCAAAAATTAAAATTTTCAAATGGTTAGTACTTCACAACCGAATCCTAACTTGGGAAAACCTAAGGAAACGGGGTTTTATCGGCCCATCACGATGCCACCTCTGTCAAGATAAGAAAGAAACAACAAATCATCTCCTCGATGAACGCAACTACATAGCAGAGATCTGGGACTAGGCGGCAGGTATCTTTCGACAGTCCAATAGGATATGAGGTAACATCTGCGCAACCATCAATAAATGGAATATGAATTACAATGAAAATGAAGAGGTGAACCTCTATTGGACTCTCATTCCAGGAATGATCATATGGGCAATATGGAAATAAAGGAACCGACGCATCTTTAGGAACGAAAGTTGGTCGGAAGGGAAACTCAAGGAAACAATAATCTCCCTGATAAGAGAAATGGTGTAGAGCCGCAACTACCAGACAGGAAGAACGCAACTCGCAGGCCAGGACTCTCGAATCATAGATGTTTTTCACCTGAAAAATGGGCGCAACCAAACTCAACTAAGGCAGTCACCGCAACTCCAATTAGGTGAGTGCAACAGGAATCCCCCTCCAGTAGGGTTCCTCAAGTTGAATTTCGACGGGGCGTCAAAAGGAAACCTAGGAATGACAGGAATAGGAGGAGTAATCAGGGATAGTGACGGAAACATAATCCGGCTATACGCTGGGAGTATGGGAAACTCAACCAACAACGTCGTGGAATTTGTAGCCCTAGAGACCGATCTTGAGATCCTAAGTCGTGAAAGGATGACAAACACCATCATGGAAGGTGACTCCACATTGGTTATCAACACAGTGAAGAGACTCCAAAATGGCACTAGAGTGGGCAAAATTTGTTGAAAAGTCAACAAGAAACATGTGTCTAATTTACTTTTCCCTTAAATAAATTGGACAATAAATATTAATCTATGATTTCATTCATAACTGAGTGAGTTGGATTTGTAACAGAATTATAAGTGTAGTTAAGTGAGTTAAGATCAGTTGTACTAGTTGTAACTAAACATGCACTAGTGAGAGTTCAATTAATCAATGAACTCACATGCAACTAAAGATTCACCATGGTTAACTACATGCATGTCAGATCTAGTGGAGACCCAGTTGAGATAACAGGTGAAAGGGATAGTTTGGCTATTAGTTGTGATTTGATCACACATGCAATGAATATGCTTATGAGCATGTGAAAACTAGGCAATTTGTAATTCGAATTGTGAGAATTCCAATTGCAAAGATTGTGCAGAGGAGGCAGGTTGTCTAGACACGGAGAATTGGCACATGTATTTGTTGATTTGTGTAAGACAGTGTGAGACGATTGTATTCTACTGAGAGCTCTTGGATAAGAGTTTTGTATGAGATTGTTTCATGATTCATGATATACATAATATATGATGGTGGTGTTTTTAGCTTTGTGCTTTCCCGATAAAACTTTTGTGTTATGTGTTATTGATATTTCACTTTGTGATTGTGGTTGTGATCATGGTTTAATTTTCTGCAAGAATAATAGTAGAAGATATTCTGTATTTAACAGTGGCATAATTGTTAGATCAAGAGAATCATAGGAATACTTAATTTGTATTGAAATTTTTACATGGTATCAGAAGCACGGAGGCCATGGAGCCACGGAAGTGAGGTGCAAACATAATTTCATTCTTGCAAGTCCCATCTCTAGCAGGGTGTGAACTTTAGTATTGTAGACTATGCTCAGTTCTCAAAGAAGAAATTATCGCACCCTAGACAAAGGAGAGGTGCAAACTTCAAGGTGATTCTCGCAAGTTGCTTAAGGGACAAGTGTGAACTCCCCTCACCCTACAGTGAAGTACAGTGCGAACTTCCCCAGAAGGTTCACAGGATATACACTAGCAGGGTGCGAACTTCCTCAGAGATTTCGTAGGCTAGACATTGTCAGGGTGTGAACTTCCCTCAAGCTACTCTCAGGGGGGGTGCGAACTTCCCAGGGAAAGAGGGATTGCAATAGTTGAGTTTTGGTGGGTGGATAATATTCTAATTTCCAATATTTTCTTGGTGTGACAGTTGATTCAAGATTGAAATGTCTTTCAATGGCTTGAAGTTGGAGTATGCACTTGAGGGCAGCTTGAACTACATTGCTTGGAAGGAAAGGATGGAAGCAGTACTCGAAGACAATGGCTTGAAGGATTACATTGACAAAGATTTTCCTAAGCCAGATGCAACAGACACTACAAATCTTGATGCATGGCAAAAGAAAGTGGAAAAGGCGAGGAGGATTCTATTGGAGGGAGTATGAGACCACATTGTCTCAAGTCTCCATGGGAAAACCACACCACATGTAATGTTGAAGGTTTTGACGGATCTGTTCCAAAATAGTAGCGACCATAGGAAATTGGTGCTCAAAGATAAACTCGGGAAGATCAAGATGGAGAAGGGTGACACCATTCCAAAATATCTCACAAAGTTTGTCCAATGTCGGGATGAGCTTGGAAGTGTGGGAATAACAGTCGTTGCTGATGATTTGGTGAGCTTGGCTCTCGTAGGACTTCCCAACAGTTGGCACAGTTATCAAGACTCTGTCAATGGAAGGGAAAAATTGTTGGATTGGGAACGACTATGGTTGGATCTAGTGCAAGACGAGTTTAGGTGGAACACCAGAGATAGATCTTCATCAAAGCGTGATGATGAAGAGGATTGTGCTTTGACTGCCAAGGCAAGGAAAGGGAAAGGGAAGAAATTCCATCCAAAATCTAAGTCTAAAGTCAAGAAGATGGATTTGTCCAAAGTGAAGTGTTTTCACTGTCACAAACATGGGCATCTCGCTACTAACTGTCCACGGAAGAGGAAGAACAAGACGGTTGTTGGATATGCAACTGGTGAGGCTCTTGTCTCACAATTTGAACTTGACTTCACTTTGATCGCATGCATGGCTTCAAGTGCATCAGGATCGATGTGGTATTTGGATAGTGACACTTCCTTCCACATGATGGGAGATAAAGAGTCTTTCATTGACTTGGAGGAGAAAGATCTCAGAATGCATATAGAGATGGGCGATGATGGATGATACAGTGAAACTGGTATTAGTACCATTACCTTTCAGAGGGAGTCAGGTAAACCATTTCAATTGAAAAATGTTATGCATTTTCCAAGTTTGAAGAAAAACTTGGTCTCAATCGCAATGTTGGAGGACAGAGGCTATGATGTTGTTTTTAGTAGTGATAAAGCCTATCTGTGACATAAAGCAATGGGTCAAGTCAAGAAGATAGGAATTCGAGTTAAGAATCTCTACATGCTGGAGGTAGATGGTTGCGGTGCCATGATAGTAAAGGAAAAAAAAGTGGTGAGCCGGGATGAGGATGAGTTATGGCATAGGATATTGGGCCATATTCATCATGGAGCCTTGAAGATCATGCAGAAAATATCTACTGGAATTCCAAGGGGAACACTTGCTCAGTTAGATCAGTGCAAAGGGTGCACCTTGGGGAAGTATGTAAAGTCAACCTTTCATGAAAAGGAGAACTGTGCTTCGGTGATCCTGGAGAGAATTCACACGGATGTGTGTGGACCATTCTCGGTTGCTTCAAAAACAAAACATAGGTATTATGTTATTTTTGTTGATGATTTTTCTCATAAATGATGGATATTCTTCATGCAGAAGAAGGATCAAACATTCTCAAAGTTCTGAGTTTAAAGCATTGGTGGAGAAAGAGTCGGGGAAGCAAGTGAAGGCTCTAAGGAGCAATAATGGTGGAGAATACATCTCTAATGAATTCAAAGACTTCTACAGCAGATAAGGAATTTGAAGAGAACTCATAGCGCCTCATAACCCACAACAAAATGGGGTCACGGAGAGAAAGAACAGAATGATCGTGGGTGCAGCACGAGCGATGTTGCATGATTAGGGCCTACCAATGCATTTATGGGCAGAAGCATGCAATACTACGGTTTATGTGCAAAACCATTTTCCTCATAGAGTACTTGGCATGAGTACACCTGAAGAAACTTTTACTGGTAAGAAACCAGATGTTTCTCATTTTAAAATTTTTGGCTCATCTTTTTATGTGCATGTGACCAAGGATTCCAGGAAGACGCTGGAACCGGCTGCTGAAGTTGGGATATTTGTGGGGTATACAGAAATGCCCCATAATTATCGTGTGTATTTGCAAAACAGTAAGATGACTGTTATGCAACGGGATATAAAATTCAATGAGGGGAAATCCATGCAGTTGTCGCTTGAGAGGGAGCTAGACTTGCATGCAGAAGAGGAACTGTTGGTTCCCAAGGATGAGTCTCAAGATGTGGATCAGCCACATGAGGAGGTTCATGAAGTGGAGGAAACCACTCAAGCAGAGCCATCCATCAGAAATGGCAGAAATCACACCATGAAAGCTGACAGATTGAGACTAGATGTTGCACAGAATGTAGGAGCCCCTACTTCACAGCACAAACAGAGACAGACTCCTAATCGATTTGTTGGATACATGGCTCTCATGAGAAAATGTATTGTGACTGAACAATCTTCCTTTCAGGAAGCAGTGCAGGACCCCATTTGGGTTGATGCTATGGTAGAGGAGTATGAGTCCATTGTCAAAAACAGTGCATGGGAAATTGTCCCAAGACCAATTGATAAATCAGTGGTAGGATCGAGATGGATCTACAAGGTAAAGCAAGTTGTTGATGGGAGTGTGGAGAAATACAAGGCCAGTTTTGTGGCCTGAGCATTCTCACAGATTGAGGGGATAGATTATGATGAGACCTTTGCACCTGTCGCAAGGTACTCTTCCATAAGATACATCCTTGCACTCTTAATGCAAATGGGTTGGCGCATTCATCAGATGGATGTAAAAACTACATTCCTCAATGGGATCATTGAGGAAGAAGTGTACATTGGACATCCAGAAGGTTTTGAGACCTTTGATAGGGAGTCACATGTGTGCAAACTCAAGAGAGCATTGTATGGGTTGAAGCAATCACCCCGTGCTTGGTACACTCGGATAGACAACTATTTCACTGGATTGGGCTTCACCAAAAGTGAATCGGATGCAAACCTATACCAAATTGTGGTGGAGGGTAAGATTTTAATCATTGTGCTTTATGTTGATGATTTAATACTGACTGGCGATGAGCAGTTGATACACTCATGCAAGGATGACCTTGCAAAGGAGTTTGAGATGAAGGATTTCGGCCTTCTTCATTATTTCCTTGGATTGGAAATATGGCAGCGAGATGCTGAACTTTTTATGTCTCAAGGAAAGTATACACGGGAGATACTAGGTAAGTTTCACATGGAGGGTTGCAAACCCATGGATACTCCTCTTCCTAGAAACTGGAGGAAAGAGGATGCTACTTCTGGAGAGGTAGTGGATGCTACTATCTATCGATATTTAGTGGGTTCGCTAATGTATTTAGTGAACATGAGACCAGACATTTTCTATGCGGTTAACCAGATAAGTCAAGCGATGGTTAAGCCTACCAAACTCTTTTGGAAGGCAAGTAAGCATGTCTTGAGATATCTAAAGGGCACATATGAGTATGGATTATGGTATAGACATATGGATGAGGTGAAGTTGCATGGCTTCACGGATGCAGATTGGGCTAGCAGCCCAACGGACAGAAAGAGCACATCAGGAGGGATCTTTAGTATTGGATCTATAGTTGTTTCTTGGTACAGCAAGAAACAGATATCCATGGCACTTAGTTCAGCGGAAGCGGAATACATGGCAGCAAGCCAAGCTGCATGTGAGGCTATCTAGATGAGGAAGATCTTGGTTGGTTTATTTGGTTCTCATTTAGATCCGATAGTGATTTATTGTGATAATCATAGTTGCATTAAACTCTTGATTAATCCTATGTTTCATGACAGATCTAAGCATATAGATATCTGGTATCATCATCTCAGAGATTGTGTGCAGCAGAAGATCATGTTGCTTCAATACATTTCTACGGAAGATTAGGATGCAAACATTCTGACGAAGGCGCTCACCAGGAGCAAATTCGAATATCATAAAGACAGGATTGGGGTGAAGGATAATCCCTTTCTTGTTGAGAGAGAGTGTTGAAAAGTCAGCAAGAAACATGTGTCTAATTTACTTTTCCCTTAAATAAATTGGACAATAAATATTAATCTAGTATTTCATTCATAACTGAGTGAGTTGGATTTGTAACAGAATTATAAGTGTAGTTAAGTGAGTTAAGATCAGTTGTACTAGTTGTAACTAAACATGCACTAGTGAGAGTTCATTTAATCAGTGAACTCACATGCAACTGAAGATTCACCATGGTTAACTACATGCATGTCAAATCCAGTGGAGACCCAGTTGAGATAATAGGTGAAAGGGAAAATTTGGCTATCAGTTGTGATTCGATCACACTTGCAATGAATATGCTTATGAGCATGTGCAAACTAGGCAATTTGTAATTCGAATTGTGAGAATTCCAATTGCAGAGATTGTGCAGAGGAGGCAGGTTGTCTGGACACGGCGAATTGGCACATGTATTTGTTGATTTGCATAAGACAGTGTGATATGATTGTATTGTACTGAGAGCGAGTTTTGTATGAGATTGTTTCATGATTCATGATATACATAATATATGATAGTGGGGTTTTTAGCTTTACGCTTTCCCGAAAAAACTTTTGTGTTATGTGTTATTGATATTTCACTTTGTGATTGTGGTTGTGATCGTGGTTTAATTTTCTGCAAGAATAATAGTAGAAGCAATTATGTATTTAACAGTGGCGTAATTTTTAGATCAAAAGAATCGTAGGAATACTTAATTTGTATTGACATTTCTACAATTTACACTAGTTTATGGCCAAGAAGCAGTGGTTCCATTAGAATTTCTAGTACCAAGCTTGTGTGTATCAACAATTACACAAATGACAGAAGGAGGCACAGTACAGGAGAGACTATACTAGTTAATGACCATGGAAGAAGACCAGATCTTAGAAGGATTCCACCAACAAGTTCATAAAGAAAGACATAAATCTTGGCATGATAGACACATCAAGAATAAGATGTTCAAGGAAGGAGACATATTACTAATGTATGACAGCAAATCGTTTCAGCACTTGGGAAAGCTCAGAATGCATTGGTTAGGAACATATGTACTAAAATTTGTCACAGATGGAGGAGTTGTACATTTAAGAGACTTATAAAGCGTGGAACTCAGAGGGATTATTAATGGGAGCCAACTGAATCTCTACAAGGACATTCGACTAGCCACCGCGCAGTTAGAAAAAAAAAAACACAGTATATGGAAAAAGAAAAGAACAAAAGGAAAGAAACAAAAAGGGCACAGTGCACCGGAGAAAGAAATATCATGCACACTGAGGAACACAAACTTGGTGAGGATAACAACAATGGTCACATACAAAGGGAAACAAGCAGGAAAATCAAAGTCGGAAAAAGTAGGATGACATGACAGCACTAAATTAAAGGACAGCAAGGACCGATGGGATGCCACATTAAATGCACCAACTAAAGATGGCAAGGCAGAGTAATGTAAAGTATGAAACCATCATATATGAATTGAACCCATAGTTAAGGTGCATTAAAAACCATAATGAAGGAAGCGTCATCGACAAGCTTCATGGAAAACCCATACAACACACGAACATGGGAGAAAACAGTCTATTCGCAAAAGAAGAGAAGACAGAAAGAAATAGAGGACAAAAATCACAGAGTGAGTTCACAAAGGTCATAGAGACCATTCAAACCCAACAAACGATCGAAATTTACCACCATGGCACCGCCTAAGCAAGCAGAAGCGAGCCAAACCGCCAGAAAAACTAGAGTTCATACTAGGTCACGAGGACAGGCGGAAGAAGGTAAACAGTAACAGTTGGAGATCGTCAACATCGACGAAACACTATCCCCATAAATAGCACCGATGCACTCAAAATCCATACTGGAAGAAATCCAACAGCCATCACCGAAGGGCACGAATATAGACATACCGGCAGAAGTACAGGAGTCGCAAAACCAGGAAGCAGAAACCCTAAAGGAGGTACAACCAGAGAACATTGGACCAGTTCTGGAAGGCAATGGAATGAAGCTGAATCAGAACATAGCAATCGATCCAAACGAGTCTCAAATGACCATATCATACCACCCACCAGAGGGAGTGGTCAAGGATATCACAGGTGAGTCTGAATGGTATATTGAGGAACAAACAAAAATCCTTGGAACTTCGAGCCAGCCACCACCATCAAGGAAAGACAAGATACATATACCCAGATCACCTCGCAAGAAATTGGTTGTAGAAATAATTCTACCATACATACCATATGGGTTACAGGTAGGACCAGAGCTACTAGGTCATGTCGAGAAGCTCAAATACTCGGACCACGACATAGCAGACGAAGGCATGTTCCCGAAACTTGCAAAAAGACTATACATGGAGATGGTGGGCGCGAGTCGATTTGGCGAACGGCTTGATCAACCACTTCAATGGGAAACCTGGTTGTAGAAGACGGGAATTTTAGGTCTGGTGGACCTACCACATTTTGGTAGGGGTCAACACGCAACAGCATATGTCAAGCAACTACTAGTAGTTACACATGGCAGGGACATCTGGTTGTACAAGATCATGTCGATAGACGTAGATCTTATCACGAACATAACAGGATTGCCAACTCGGGGCATTGATCTTTCATAGTTTCAAGATGACAAAGCCAGGGAGAAAGTGCTAGCAGAAGACATGAAGAAACATTATGGCACTGATAGTGGAACCATAGGAATCTTTATAAAGAGGATCAATGATGTCACAACACAACTGAGCGTGAAGATCTTAGCCTGCAAGCTACTAATAAAATTCCGCACGGAGGAATTCCCAGCTGGAGTCGTTGCATTTGCAGCTTAGTGCACAGAAGGCACCTCAATGAGCTATGCACCATATCTCTTGAACCTATTCCTTTCAGACTACAAGGATGCACAGGATCTAGGAACAGAGTTCCACTATTCATGGTCGATCACACTAATAGCCTTCATGGGATGGAGAGAGCCAAGGTACATAGTTTTTGGCACTAGACACAAACCCAATTAAGGGGAAAGATATTTTTTTCTCAGAGTCAGGCTAGAGGTGTTACAGGTGAATCATCCTGCAGACAAGTGGATTCCCTCTTGGTATCTAGACCCCTAAAACCAAGACAGAAAGGGTGTTATCATTGGTCACTGACATTATTTTAGATTTAATTAAGCTAATGAATGGAGAGGAAGAAGAAAATTGTACCTTTTTAAATGACATTTGTCCTCTCAAAGTCCAAGTTGAGATTCAATCCCAAGCTCCTCGATAGGTCCTGTATAAAAAACAAAGATACAACAAGATTCCTATTCTACTGAGATTAGCTCAAATACAGATCTATCTACTAGAGACAAGTTTATGTGGAAAAAACACAAACTTGAAAGAAACAGGCCAAGTGTATATGTATATTAATGAGAACAAATGAAGACTACTTACAATCCTCTGATGAAGGTCCAACAAATTCTTCCAGCTCTCCTTATCCAACCCCTTTTCTCAAGTAATATACATTGATTATGCTTCAATGGCATCTCACTTGTGGGATCATAATTTTGGTGTAATTCTCAATCTCCATATACTGTATGTTTCCTATGAGATCATAGGTTTCATATGTCTAATATTTTCATGTCCCTTTCACCATGAGAAGGCCTCCTGATATAATCTTGGAGAGGCCCAACCACTTGAGAGATCTTTGGGATAAGTTGAGGATTCCTCTCCTTCAGTTGTGGATCTTCCCTAAGATCATGCCTTGAACTCATATTTGAATCCAAGCAACTTCAGAGATTGAGGGGATGCTTCCCTGATTTCCTCCAACAAACCAAATTTCGCCCAAAAAAGGCCAATGCTCCCTCAAAAGGGACACAAAACATTGAAATGCTCCCCTAGAAGAGGGTATAGAGCTCTAGTGCTCCCTGATAGTATGTAGGGGAGTGCTTCATTCCAAATTTGACTTTTGAGTGGATTTTTCAGTGGAAAAAGGCTTGTACTCCTTGTCAATTGATTTCTCTTCTTCAAGACTAGTATTTGAGGTGTCTTAAGTGTCTTTATGATGTCATTAGAGAGACGACATAAACAATATGGTAGTATGATGTTTACGATACTTGTGTTCAAGATGCGACACTTACAACACTTGTAATGATGACACTTGTGACACTATTGAAGTGAGTAATGTTGATGTGTAATAGATTGCCCCCAAAAGTGTGAAGTCGGAAGACGATGATGACTGAAGTACTTTGTAGACTTTTTCAAGCAAGGGTATGGATGCAGAGAGCCTGGAAAAAGTTGCACATAACCATCAAACAAATATTATGACATGTTTCAAACCCAAGGCAGGAATACCTATGCTTGAGTGATAAAGACTTTTTCAGGTATGGCCTCCATAGAATACACTGCGGATCCATAATTATATTGATAAAAAGTATAGCCACCAAACATACAATGTGGATCTATACTTCCATGACATGAATTGATCGTAACCACAAAAAATACACTGTGGATCTACGAGATGACAAGACATAGCCACGGACCAATACAAAGTGGATCTATGTGACATTATATGTGTCAATATTCAAGAGAAATTCCATCGCAACCTGGGTAAAGTATATATCAAAGTGAATGACTCAACCCAAGATCTTCTTACCAATCCTAACGTAGTATGAATATAACCATGTGAATATATGTCCTGATGTCGAGAATGGAATAAACCACTCAATTACCGGTCAATGAGGTAAACCGTTAACAAGTGCAATGGAAATCACCATTGATGTCAATTATTCCCAAGGTACTCTAGTACATTCCAATGAATGTGAATAGATGAGATGAAGTCGAACATCCATGGAATCATCTGATTAGAGGTCAATGATGTAAACCTATTGTCGAACGTGAGGAGGCCTGCCATTGAGGCATGCAAGTCCCAAAGTACTAATTGGTTTCTAAGTCTAGCTCATGGATAATGTGTCGAAGTCGACAAGAATAGACTTGTGGAAGGAGGGCCTTGATATATCCCTCATCAACGACATGAAACTGACACAGACATGTAAATTGGTAGATCAAATGAACATGGACTAACACAGGTATTGAAACAGGATATTTGTGATGGCTGACTCTTGAGGCAGATACTTCCCTTGAACATTGAGGCATGATAGCAGAAACTTAACAGGGACCAAAACTTGATAATGCAATGGATACTGTCACTTACGTCGAGTGACCCAAAGGAGTAAGGAAACTCAAAGGATTGGTTCAGTGTAGAGGTTCAGTAAATTGAAATTCCTACAAAGATAAAATGTCGTGTTCAAGGGCGACTGTAAGGTCACTAGTAAAGTTCTCAAAAACTGCTTGGCTTGCTTCTTTCAATTTTTTCCCCCATCGAAAAAGATGAGTACCTCTTTTTGTTTTAACGAGCTCAAGGAGGGTAACACGTGCTTAATATAACTCCCCTTCAGTAAGTTCCTCTTATTTTATTTAACGAACTAGAATAAGTAAGGGCTCGGTCCCGTATGGGCCCTTCAATGTATGATCATTTAACGAGTCCAGAGAAGGTAAACGCGGTGGTTTTTCATATTTAGAGAGTCTGAAAATGACTTAAAGACTACTCCAATTTGGTCCTTTTTCATAATTTTAGTCTTGTGAGGCTAAAAAATAGATAAATTATCACTCGAAAGATGCCCTTTCAAACCTTTTAACGAGTGGGAAAGGAAGTAAGAACACTCGATGATCTTTTCATGTTTAGAGAGTTTGAAAAGAGCTTAAATATGACTCCAATGGGTTCCTTTTTCATATAACCTTTATGAGTCAGAAAAAGTGATAAAATTCTACTTGGTTACATTCTCATGTATTTACGAGCGTGAGAAAGAACAAAGATTAAGCTCGATACTCTTCCCCCAGCTTGAAAGCTAGTGGCTTAACTCCAGAATGATCATCAAAGGCTGGAGACATGCCCCCCCAAGCTTCAATTCATTCACCAACTTTGAGGTTGTCACCAATTTTTGTACTATATGGAGAAAAAGGATAAGGGTGGATGAAATGAAGGTTCAAATTCGAGACTTAACGAAAGACTCGACTCGACATCTACGAGATCTGGTGAAAGACTCGACCTGACGGGATAGGTGATTGTTTCATTTTTTAACAAGTTTGACACAAGAAAATAACTATGTTCAAGGCTTCGGGTTCGATCCCCAGATCTATATTTCATTTTTTAACGAGCTTGCTATAGAGAAGGAAAAATATACTCATGGCCTTTGTTTCATTTTTTAATGAGCTTGCCACAAAGAGGAGAAAACTATGCTTGTAACCTTTGTTTCATTTTTAATGAGCTTGCCACAGAGAAGAGAAACTATGCTCATAACCTCTATTTCATTTTTTAATGAGCTTGCTACAGAGAGGAAAAATATGCTCGTATATTATGTTTCATTTTTTAACGAGCTTGCCACAGGGAAGAGAAATTGTGCTCATGACCTCTATTTCATTTTTTAACGAGCTTTACATACAGAGGAAAACTATGCTCGTGAACTCTTCTTGATCATGGCTTCCAAGAGGATAATGCTCTGGAAGGACACCATGTCAAGGGACAAAACTCGGTCATGGATTCCAAGAGATATTCACTCAATGGAAGAACAATCCTCTAGAAGGAACACATGTCAAGGGCCGCGACAGGGGTAAGGAGATCAGGCTCTAATAGCCCTACCGAAGAGATCACCATGTCAACTACCGGATCCAATTTATCTGAAGTTGAAGTCATGGGAGATAACGCCACATAATTGACCTATGGCAGGGGTGATACCAACTGCATATAAGACCTGGTTAGGGAGGTTATTGGGTTGATGGTCAAGTCAGGACCAACAAACGAAAGTTGATCAATGGTCACCATTCTTCCATCATGAGGGAAAGATATCACATGAAAAAGAGTGGATACAATAGCTTTCATGGCATAGACATAATATCGCCCAAGGAGTAAATCGAAATCCAAGGGGTCTTGGACTACCATAACATCAATAAAGATATTTTTCCCTTCCAAAGTTACGGGAAATTGAGGAAGGAACCCTAAAGGGTGACTGATTCTTCTATTAAAAGAGAATAGAGTCTGGGTAACTGGAAAAAGTTGAGGATAACCCAAAGCTTTCCAAGCAATAGAGGACAAAATACTAACGGATGAACCTTCATCTATCAATGCATGAGGAACGTCTCGACCACAAAATTTTACTATAATATTGAAAGGCATGTGAGAGGGAAGATGAGGTCCATTTAGCACACCCCAATCAAAAAGGATGGCCTCATTACTCGGAAGGGTTTTCACAGGAAAAGGAGGAATTACCCCTGGCACGATAGATCATGTTTCAACGAGAAAAAGTTGGGAAAAATCGGGTTTACTCTCTAGCGGGAGAGTAGGATCGATCGATGATGGGATTGAATTGACCACCTTAGCACTCTTCAAAGGAAGAGTGGGATTGACCGATGAAGTCACCGGAGCAACCCTTTGGCACTCGTCAGAGGAGGAGTAGGATTGACCGATGAAGTCACCGGAGCAACCACTTTGGCACTTCTCAAAGGAGGAGTGGGATCGACAGATGGCAGAGTCGGGTCAACCACTTTGACACTCTTCGGATGAAGGGTGGGACTGATCAAGGAAGGAACTAGATCAGTCTCTTTGACACTCTTCGGAGGAAGGGTGGGACTGACCGAGGAAGGAACTGGATCAGTCACTTTGGGTTCAATCTGTAGATGAAGAGTGGGGTTGACCAATGATGGAACTAGATCATCTACTTTGGTTAGTGGTTCAATTGAGGATGAAACTAGATTAACAAGCGAATCAACTGGATTGACTAGAGATGGAACCGGATTGACCATTCCATCAACTAATGATGGGTTGGGAGAAATCCTACAATAACCAGTTGGAAGTTGAAGCTTTGCCAAAATATAAGAAGCCTCGTCCATGCAAGGACAAAGGTGAGATTAAAGATCACCTTTGCATAACATACAAGGGAATTTGACAGTTGTCTTCTTCTTACCAACCTTAACGTCACTAGTTGACGGGGTATCATCGGCATGACCAACAGGGACCAATGATGTGGAGGACCACACTTCTAAGACCTTGGGATTACCAAGGAAATCCCTCAAAAATTGGTCACCCTTACAAAGACTACAAGGGAATTTGGGTTTCAGATTCTTCGTTTTAACCTTATATACCTTATCAACACTCCCAGTACTATTAACAGTAGTTGGTTGCTTAGATCCAACATTTGATGTAGTTGGAGGCTTGGTCCCTTTCTGGTTCTTCTTCTTCTTCTCTTTTCGTTTCTTCTTCTTATTATCAATCTGTCTACTTGCTTGAGAGATTTCACTAAGCGAAGAAGGAGAAATGGAAGGAGACCTGATGGGCAAAGAAGGTGAAAGGTTGACATGAGCTTGATGTGTGGGCAGTGTGCTTACATCTGAAGCACCTGCATTTGAGATGACTGGAGTGGAAAAAAACCATACCGGTAACCCAATTGTGAGACTTGAAAGGTTCAAAGTAGTGTTGTAAGGAGGACCAACATTTTTGTAAGAAGGAAAAACAAAGGGTTCCCCTAGAAAATGGGTTCCTTCATTGGTCATCCTGAGAACTGACGCCATAAAAATAAAGCTCCAACCTAGATTCTGCTAGGGAGAACAAACAGCACATGCTAAAAATCTAGTAAGAAAGCAAGCAAACAAAACCTTCTCACAATGAGTACACTAGTTGGTGATGAAATCCAACGTCACAGGAACAAATTAAGAAGGGGCTGAGATAGAGTGGGTGGAAAAGTTACGTTGACAACCTGCTTAACGGACTTACACCCTGGTGCAAGCTCCCACACATAATTGTGGGTATAACCTCCAAGGAGCCTGAGTGAGTCTGGCCAACGTCAATTCCATGTACCGTGAAGACTTTCCTGAATCCCCTTCACAGTCACCTCATGTAAAGACCCTAAAGAGATAGGCCATTAAGGTTACCAACTACAATAGTGATTCCTGGGGAAACAGTCGACAGTCCGATCCACGCACTAGGGCAGGGTATCTAGCTCGAAATCAAATTGAAAGGATTCCACTCATCATTGTGGGTATACCTTCAAGCGACCCCCATAATACGCGCAATCTCTACACCAAGACCAACAAAGTAGGGTGAGTAACTCTGCCAGTCTCAATGCGACTCTGCCAGTCTCAATGCGGCCTCGGGTTTGACCCTTGTGTGAGAAGGGCTTCCCAGGACAAAATGCAGCAATTGGATTTCACCACTCCCTAACACAAGATCCTATGTTTGTTTGAAGCTTTGTAAAGTTATATTTCACACCTATTCCAAAGCCCTACAACTAATCTAGTGTAGGTTTGCTACCAGAAAATGAAAAAAATGTCTAATCAATTATAGTTTAGTGCTTGATTTTTAAATTTGTTATTACTCAAAAGGAAAATGTCATGGACAATATGGTGTTTTTACTGACTTGAAAGTTATGCACAGAGATGAAGATACAATCTTTTCATTTCGATGAAAAATATGCTACGAGAAGGAGAAAACATTCATCATTTCAGATGCACAATGTCCCAAAAAAAAAAAAAAAGCATGCAATTCCG
>CBVK0103817934.1:0-20941 GCA_900067695.1 Picea abies | reverse complement strand
AATGTCCCAAAAAAAAAAAAAAAGCATGCAATTCCGTTACTTCAAATGCAATCTAGTTTCATGACCAAAAAGAAAGAATGCATTCAAAACAATGAGAACTGAAAGAAAACAAGTAGAATCTTGTTCTAACAAGAACTCAATCAAGGATCCTAAAACCAACAAGCATCCAAGGAGTACAATAAAATGTGAAGAAGAACCCAAGAAAAAGATAGGGAGAATAGAGAAACCACTCAAAACTTAATTGCTTGGGAAAATGACCTCAAAGATCAAATGGAAAGGTGCATAGACCTTTTAATTTCCTCACAAAAGCTTCCACTCAGTCAGATAAATGAGAAGAAAATAGTAAGTTGACTCTAAATCAACAACGACAAAGAGTGACTTCTAGGTAAGGAAAAAAAAAAAGTCAAAATTTCCAAACAAAAGGTGATCAATTCTTAGAAAGCAGAGTGTTTAAGGCCAAATCAAGGATGTATTGAGATGATAAGACTCTGAGAAAGTGACAAAAATAAAAAGTGAACCTTAGAGAAGGAAACCCTAAAGGATTTTGCATAGAAAAGGGGTAGCGCTCTGGTGTAAGGGGCACTAGAGTGTTCCAACACTCTGTGTAAGCCTAGTAGGGAGCGCCAGTGCTATGGTGGCAAGGGTAGGGGGGGGCTGGCCTCTAACAAAATTCAGAAAAAATGCTCAAAAAGTCAAAAAATCAAGCAAACTCAATCAATCAACTTGAAGGTGATGAAAATCAAGAGCCAATCAATCATATATAAGAATCAAAGACAGTATGGGGAAGGTCAAGAAGTGGGCAAAGGGCCAAAACAAGATCTAGTAAAGGAAACAAAAATCAGAGCTCCTCCCCAGTGGAGTCGCAAATTTCTGTTATAGGTGAATCCTCCTGCGGACAAGCGGATTCCCTCTTGGTATCTAGACCCTTAAAACCAAGATAGAAAGGGTGCTATCATTGGTCACTAACATCCTTTTAGATCTAATTAAGCTAATGAATGAAGAGGAAGAAGAAAAGTGTACCTTTTTAAATGGTGTTTGTCCTCGCAAAGTCCAAGTTGAGCTTCAATCCCAAGCTCCTCGATAGGTCCTGTAGAACAAACAAAGATACAACAAGCTTCCTATTCTACTGAGATTAGCTCAAATATAGATCTATATACTAGAGATAAGTTTATGTGGAACAAACACAAACTTAAAAGAAACAGGCCAAGCATGTATGTATATTAATGAGAACAAATGAAGAGTACTTACAATCCTCTAATGAAGGTGCAACAACTTCTTCCAGCTCTCCCTTTCCAACCCCTTTTCTCAAGTAATCTACATTGATTATGCTTCAATGGCATCTCACTTATGGGATCATAAGTTTGGTGTAATTCTCAATCTCCATATACTATATGTTGCCTATGATATCATAGGTTTCATACTTCCAATCTTTTCATGTCCCTTTCACCATGAGAAGGCCTCCTTATATAAGCTTGGAGAGGCCCAACCACTTGAGAGATCTTTGGGATAAGTTGAGGATTCCTCTCCTTCAGTTGTGGATCTTCCCTAAGATCATGCCTTGAACTCATATTTGAATCCAACCAACTTCAGAGATTGAGGAGATTCTTCCTTGATTTCCTCCAACAAACCAAATTTCGCCCAAAAAAGGCCAGTGCTCCCTCAAAAGGGACACAGAGCGTTGTAACGCTCCCCTAAAAGAGGATATAGAGCGTCAGTGCTCCCTGACAGTATGTAAGGGAGTGCTCCTTTCCAAATTTTACTTTTGAGTGGCTTTTTCAGTGGCAAAAGGCTTGTACTCCTTTTCAATTGATTTCTCTTCTTCAAGACTATTCTTTGAGGTGTCTTAAGTGTCTTTACGATGTCATTAGAGAGACGACATAGACAGTATGATGTTTTTGACAGTGGCTGAAAATGCATTACTATATCACAGAGGGGGACATTGACATGGTCATCATCGGATGGGACAATGAGTGGAAGACTCCTGTCCATACCCAAGAAATACCGAAAATAACAACAGAAGAAGAGGCGGGGCAGGGAGAGACCCAACCAAAGGAAATTCAAGTGCCCAAGAGATGAAGAACGAGCCAGGGAAAGACAACATAGACAGACGAAAGGCCAATGAAGATAGGGACCTAGAACGGAAAGAAATATAAGACACAGACGGCCAAGGAGCAATAGAAACAGGTTGATCTCACGCAAGAGACCATAGTAAATCCCAACCCATAGGAACTGGGGGGAAACAAGAGGCCAGCTATGCAAATAGGAGGCATGCACAAGAAATGAAAGGCACAAAGAACATCGCCTGATTATACGATCACAGATGACGATTGGGAAATGATAGCCCGAATGGTCCAGGATTGTCTATCTGAGGACTTCGACCATGTTGCACACCACAGGGATAGGATGGAAGAGAAATTGGTAGACATGTGGTAGCTCCTCAAGCAAATCAGGGAAGGGAAGCCAGCAAGCAGTAGGGGACTCAAACCATTAGCACTCCAGAAAGAAGGAAGAGTGCAAGAAGAGGAACGAGAGTCAATCCAAGAAATATTGTTGTCACACGTAACATTCCATATCAACCCTAGTATGACGCACATGGATGAAATTTTGGGGCAGACACCCTAGAAGGACTTAAGACAAATCCAACTTGTGTTGACAAGGATACCATCAGGGGCACTACGTAGGTTGCAGGTTAGTGTAAACCACGAGGTACAGTCTCACGCATGCAAACACTTAACCGAATTGAAGTAGGAAATAAAGAAACGGGATGTGTTTGAAATAGTCTATGAGCAGGATAAATCTGAGACCCGGGAGGAAAGGGAGCACATAAAAGGATTGGAGCAGAAACTGGCAGGAACTTACAAGAAGATTCCATAGGCCACATAGGGAGATGAAATCACAGTAGCAGAAATGATTGATTGCATTGTGCATGCAATCAATCAATATCAGAAGGAGATAGATAATCTCTGAGAACAGCTCATACCAACCACTCCACCAATAGTTAAGGAGAAAAGGAAGTAGGAAGCAATAGCACAGCTGCAAGAAATAAATAAGCAGGTCAGTACAGTCATTGACTTGTTCGATAAAGCGGCACAGCTTTGAACGAAGTTAGAGGACGATCGGTGGGTCCAAAAGTGGGATAAGGAATAATAAAGGATCAACGTAGTGATCCAACAACTCAAACAGAGGTAGACGACAATGCCAATTACATAACACATCAAGGGAATGCAGGAGATGAAGAAATTACAGGCAGATCTCACTACCGTGCAAACACAGAATCAGGAGCGTCAGGCTCAAATGGAACCGTTGCAAGAATGGGTAGCAGAATCCCTAGAACAAGCATAGGAAGCCAAGGCACATATAGCACAAACTCGGACAGAGTGCGTGGAATTGATCAGTGACGAAATTTCAGTCCAAATAGTGGACAAACTCAAGGAGAAGACTGTGCAGGCGCAGACATAGGCAAAAGAGCTCCAAGAAAATTTCCAGGCAATCACCAAGGAGGTTGAAGAAGCGCACAAAGGATATGTGGCTCGGGATGAGCCACATGTCAGTTTTGGGGGCCTATTGGAGGTAGGACAAAGGCCAAAGGCTAAAGAGGAAAATCATGGAATTTTGTGGAAAGAAAGCATGCACAAGAAAAGCGACAACTGGAAGAAAGAATAGCACACGTGCATGCAAGGGAAATCAATAGCTGGAAGGAAGAACAGTACACACACATGGGAGGAAGACCTAATGACGATAGGTTTAGGGTTTTGGTAATGCATTGTAAACGGATAAGGAGATAGAAGCATATAAATAGCGATACGTAGGTATCATAGGGGGTTGGCTTTTGTGTGGATTGGGTCAATTAGCGACAGACTACTATTATGCTATTGTAAGTTAGGCATGAGTTGATGTGATATGTAATGCTTTGTTGTAAGACCTATTTTTTATAAGTTGTTGAGATAGAGAGGACGAGGGAGGGTATATCTTGAGGATTAGATCGCAAGTTGTGGATCTTGGTATGATCTAGTCTGCCTCATATAGATCTCACCCGACTTAGAAGAGTTGTAAGCGCACAACGCTATAGATGCGAACATAATATAATAAAAGAGATGAGAGATAAATCTTTGTGGACGTAGCCCCAAGAGGGGGTGAACCATAGTAACATCTATTTTATGTGATGAATGTTTTCATATCTTATTGTCCGAAGCCTTTATTATTGTGTTGAATGAATGATTTATTCTACAGCTTGTTTAGTGCTTTTGCGATATTAATGGAATAAGACTATAGATCTATTGCATAGATCGTGAATAACAGTATGTTGCATGTACAAGTCATAATAATGGTTCAATATTTATCTCACTTATCTCACACTCAATCCGAGGTTGTAAAAACCTGAGTATTATAGCCACCCATTAAAGCTATCTCGGGTGAGACTGCGCAGTGCATTTTGTGTGTTGTGTTGCCTTCTGGTTTATAAGGAGGGCCGATAGTTTTAGAGGCTTTGTTGGAATCCTGAACAGACATGAACCATGGGTCAATAAACTCAGATAGTATAGGAGAGAAGTAACCAACACCATATAATTGACAACCTCAGTTTGGCTATCTGTCTGGGGGTGGAAGGCAGTGGATTTGGTGAGCTTGGTATCCAACAGTGACCAGAGGCTCGACCAGAATGTGCTGAGGAACCGACTGTCACAGTCTAAGATAATGGTTTGTGGGATCCCAAAATGTACCCATACTCATTCAAAGAAGAGCTTGGTAGTGGCTTATGTTGTGATGTTCTTCTTCCAGGCAGCTAGAATCACCATCTTGGAAAAGCGATCAACAACCACAAAAACACAGTCATTTCCCCTCTTGGTGGATAGGAGGCCAGACATGTAGTCCATTGAGATGGATTCCCATGGCCTATCAGGAGTAGGAAGAGGGGTGTATAGGCCCTATTTCTTAGTGGTCAGTTTGGCAATAGCGCAGGTGGTGCAAGACATGATATACTTGTCAACATCCTATCAAAGTTTCGGCTAGTAGAAATGGTTGTGCAGCACTGCCACTATCTTTTCAACGCCAAAGTGTCCTACCACCCGACTATAGTGATATTCCCAAATCATCTTCACACACTCTCTTGATGGAACACAGATATGGCCCATATGGCATAACAACCCATCTTAAAGATGGAAATTAGCGACCACTGAGTTGGTGCCCAACATTTCGTAGGTGGTGGAGAAGTCAGGGTCTGTCTCATAGAGGTCGGGCCATCCGGAGGTCTCATGGCCACAAGAGTCTAGCACCATGGTGAGTGTCGCGACTGGAGGTCGGTTGAGGCAATCAAAAACTCAGTTAGTACTTCCTATTTTATACTTCATGTTGAGGTGGAACTGTTGTAAGTATGTGGACCACTTTTGATGGTGGTCAGTCTGCAATTTTCCTTGGGTCTGCATGAACTATAGTGGCTTGTTATCAGTGTGGATGATTGTCTCCTTCCCAAGAATGTAATGTCTCCACTAGAGGCAGGCTTGCACAATGGAATACATTTCTTTTTCGTAAGTAGGGTACTTACGAAGGGCATCTAATAGTGTCTCTCAATGATATTCCACAGGGTGGTCATGTTGAATGAGAATGGCACCCACATCATAGTTTGAGGCATATGTCTCGATCTCAAAGGGATGTTTTAGGCCTGGTAATGAAATTAATGGGGATGAGCACCAACACTTATTCAAGTCATCGAAGGCTTGTTGTTGGGACAGGCCCATCACAAATTTTTCCTTACTGCCACCCCTGGTTACTGGGTTGAGGGCCTATGCGATATGAGAGAATCCCAACACGAACCTGCGATAGAAATTAGCAAGGCCCAAGAAGATATGAAGTTCAGTGAGTGTGGTTGGGGCTGGCTAGTCACAGGTGACCTGGATCTTGGTTAGATCCACATGCACACCATGGCGATCAACGATGTCTCCTAAGTAATGGACTATGCCCATGTCGAAGGAGCATTTTTCCAAGTTTGCAAATAGTTTGTGTTGTCGAAAGGTGTGTAGAACCTGTTGAATATGTTGCAAGTGTTCCGCCCAAGTATTGTTGTATATGAGGATGTCATGCAGATACACCACTACAAAAGTATTGGTGAATATTCATAGGATATCGTCCATCATCCTCATAAAATTTGTTGGAGCATTTGTCAAACCAAAGGGCATAAACAACCATTCAAAAAGACCTTCTTTTGACTTGAAGGTGGTATTCCATACATCTGTCCATCTATTGGGACCTGGTGATAGCCAGACTTCAAATCAATTTTACTGAAGTATTTGGCCCCCGTGAGATGATCAAGGAGGTCGTCGATTCAGGGAATCAGGTATTCATTTCATACTGTGATTTTATTCAGGGCCCGGTAATCAATGCAGAGTCTCCATGTCCCATATTTCTTCTGCACCAGCATAATTGGGAACAGACAAGGCAATGATCTAGAACATATGTGCCCCTTGTGGAGTAGTTCTTGAATCTTCCTCTTGATCTCCTCATTTTCTAACAGAGAGCGGCGGTAGACTGGCCCATCGGGCAGCGGTGTGCCTTGGGTCAGATCGATGGGATGCTTGACCTGGCAGTGCAGAGGTACCCCGGTAGGAGAGGATAATATATCTGAGTATTATTCAACGGCATTATGCACTTGCTTCTATTGTGTGAAGAGATCAGTTGCGGAGGCCCTAGATGTGGCTATGATATTTCGCTCACTCTGAGAGTGAATCACAAAGAACACAAATTTCTCGGTCTGAGAGATGACCTTCCTGCATTTCTTGGCATAGATCAAGGAAATAGCACTAGGAGGGACTGCCTCAGGTATCATGTACAATTTCTTGTTCAAAGTAATAATAACACTATGAGGCCTAGACTCATATATAGCATGATGTTTCCATAAATAAGGTTGGCCCAAAAGAACATTACAAACATCGAGAGGAGAAACATCACATAATACCTCGTCTTTGAAGGCCTTGATGTCATACGATAGTCGACACTATTGGCTAACATGGAGATTGCATCCTTGGTAGAGCCATCCAATGGTGTAAGGTTCTGGGTACGGTGTTGTCGGTAGGGCCAACTGCTTGACGACCTCTACTGAGATGAGGTCCTTCTGGCTACCACTATCAACGATGAAGTGCAGTGGGGTTCCTTTTACCCACATCTGTGAATGGAAGAGGTGTTTGCCTTCTTCTGGCTCATCTGGTTCACCAAGTTGGAGCTTGGTGGTAGCAATGGTGGCACTAGGTTCCGCATTAATGATCTATCTTCCCATTTTTGGTTCTGACTCAGAGTCAAAACCCGCATCTGATTTAGAGGATTTCACTTCAGCCACCAATGACTGCTTTGAGTGGCAGTCATCAGTGTTATTCCAAGGGATCTTATCGAATTCGCACCACTTCTCGGTATCTTTATTTGTCTTTCCAGTGTCCTTCTTTGCTTGTGGCTTGGACTGGTTATCCTGATACTGCCCATATTTTCTCTGTCCTTTATTCTGTGGGTTGGGGCCACACCTTCATGGATTTTTTTGTGAGGGGTTCCCAGGCCCAAATGGTCATGTCTTTTGTTTGAGCTTCTACTCGATTTTGACAGCATATCTGTAGGTCGTGCCCAAGGATGAGATGTCTAGAAATTCCATTTCTGTCTTGATGTATCTATGCAGAGCACCGCGATACTTGAGCACCATATGTCACTCTGAATATTTGATACCCATCTTGGTGCGCAAGGTATGGAATATATTTGTGAACTCTGGCACTGCTTAGTTTCTTTCTTGCCACGGTGTAGTCCATTTGGTATGTAAGTCATCATAACTTCCGACAGGGTAGTATTGTTCCTTAATAGCATTTCTGAAGGATTCCCTGGTGGCCGCAATTGTAAATAATGAGGATTCCTCTATTTCCTTTTTCTCACAGAAATTTTCCCACCAATATTTGACATGGGGAACAACTTTGAGGAGTGAAAAGTAATATTTTCTCTATTCGAAAAGTTATGGACAAAAAAATACCCTTCTAGTAGATTCAACCACTTGTCTACAACGTCTTCATCTATCTGACCTTCAAATATAGGAATATCGAAGTTGATTTTTACCTTGAATGGGGCGACGCCTCCACTCAAGAAAGATGCATCGTCTGTTGGTATCCACCAAAGGATTTGTGCGAAACTATCCATCATCTCGTTCCTCTGTTGCGTGAGGGCTTCCTCAAGAAACATTTTGAAAGGATCTCCTATCCCATCATCTTTCTTTTCTCATGTCATGAGAGGTCGCTTGGGCATGAGAGAGCTTTTTTCCTCAAGAGAAACAAGCTCGAGACCCAATTCTTTGTACCATGACCTCGTTGGGGACATGCATTAAGATGACAAGGAGAAAACCGCTCTGATACCACTGATCTAGATTTTATGAGCAGAATGAAATGAATACAGATTATTAAAATGTGCTTGACACATAATAACAAAGATACAGTAAAACTAGTTTTCTATTCAATAAGGAAAGAAGTTGAAGCTATAAAATGCAGCGGAAAACAAGCTTGTTGGAATGGTAGCGGCTTATCTATGAGAAGAGATGTGACGGTTGTGCTCATTCACAAGAATATGATTACAATGAGGCTCTGAAGGCCTTTTTACAATAAACCAAAATTTAAAAAACCCTAGACATCCAAAAACCTAACCCTAGGAGATGAAGCGCCAAAAGTCATATGGGCCCCGTTTGGGTAAGTTAGTACATCAACTTCCCAGGGTCGTAACTTTTGCATACGATCTCCGTTTTAGGTGCACAATAGACCGTTGGAAAGGTATCGTCGAGGATATTCATTTAGGGGGATCAATCATATCCTTTGACTATCATTGAGAAGCTCTATCCTGAAAAACCTTCATTTAGGCCCTCAAAATGGCCCCGGAAGTTAAAAACTGCTAAAAATAGTAAATTGCCAAAATTGCCAGAAAATTGTTTTGAGCGAGTTGGAAAAGGTGGGTGGACACCGATATCCACCTGGATCAATAAATGAATTTATCCACAGACAATATATGGCCATAAGATTTATATGCTTTCCTATTTCTCCTTAAATTTTCCGCCAAGTATATGATGAATCACAAGAATCAACTCCAAATTAATTATGGACCATATTGGAGGTTTTAATTGAGCATAAGGAAAATTGCATGCAAAAGTTTGACAAGATAGAGCCAGTAGAAAATCCATTAGAAGATCAATCCTTTCAGTTTGAAGAGCCTTCTACACAAGTATCTGCACAACTTTTTGTTCCATTCATTGAAGATGATTTCTACTCCATTCCATATATGTTTTCTGAATTGCATATAGAAGATTTCATCCATGCATATCAAGAGTTGCATGTATACAATTTTTCATGCATCACAGGAGCCACATGTAGAGATTTCTATGCATGCATCTCAGGAATAAAAAAAGGGGGCCATGTAAATAAGATTCAATTATGACATTTTCTAAGTAGAATTTACAGAAACAAATTGTACATTTGAATTTCTCTCAAAAAAAATCCAATTTCAAAAAACAAATCATCAAAAATGGAGTATGGGAAGTGAAGTTATGAGCATTTTAAAATCAATTATTTGTCAGCATTTTTTTGTAAATGGCTGCGCGATTTACAAAGTTTCATCCAAACTTCATTTGGATATTCCTCTTTACAATAAGAGAAAGTGGATATCTCTGGACATCTCATTGTTGCATCTACTCCATCATATATGTACTGACATCTACCTCTTCAACAAAATCTTCACCGAGCACAAGCTTGCACATTTGTGAGGTCTCCTTAGAGTGAAAGACACAGTTTCTTAGCAACTGCCCTTTTTTAAATCTTTTGATGCATTGTACTTTAAGGGGGGGGAGGGGGTTCCCATGAGGTTTTCCCTATCTCCTCATTTTTTTGGTGTTTCATTCTTAGGTACATTGTACAAAGGGTACCTAACATGGCCTTGGTTACCAGGACCCATTCATCATTTACACCCTAGTAGTGTTCAGGGGGGGTGTTGAAGATATTACACACTCACCTAGAATTATTTTCCTAAGTTGACATTCCAATATTGTGAATGCTTCCTTAGATGAAAATATTCTCTTTATAGAATATTCCCCTACAAAATATGGAGCTTCTCTTTAGTTTAGAGTCAATTTCACTCAATTAGACTAGTGGAAGTCACTCATGCATGGAAACCTTGGTTTTATCACCAACAGTTGCATGTGTTTCTCTCACTTCCACACGTGTGACTCAATAAACTGATGATTGCATGGATCAGTTAACTAGGAATAGGTGGAAGTTCACTCCAGTATCTGTCAGTGAGTGTATAGATCTCTCTAGATCACTACTATGGTGCATTAGTTACTCATGTAGCCTATATCTATTGTAAATTATTCACTCTTTGAGTGTGGAATATGGTTAATAGAAATTATTTCATTCTTCCCTCCATTTTTTTTCTCTTCTCTTCACACCATCGCATGTTGTGTATGCGTCATTATTAGCTAGATATTTGGTGCGGGTATCTCATAAACTCTACAAAGTCATCATTTCTGAATGGAGATTTAGAGGAAGAAGTGTACATTGAAAATCCATAAGGATTTCTATTATCAAAAAATAAAGATTGTTTTTTCAAATTGAAGAAAGCACTTTATGGATTAAAGAAAGCTCCTAGAGCATGGTATTCAAGGCTTGACAAGTACTTGCAGCAACAAGGTCTCAAAAGAGGAACAAAATATAGCAATATTTACATCAAAATAGACAATGAAGGTATGTTAATCATCGTGGTCTATGTGGATGATATCATTTTTGGAAGTAATGTTGATAGAATGAGCCAAAAGTTTGCAGAAGAAATGCAAAGAGAATTTGAGATGTCCATGCTTGGATACTTGTCATTCTTTTTGGGTTTGCATATTTCTCAATCTAGTAAAGGCATATTCATTTCTCAGACTAAATATATCAAGGAAATGTTGATGAAATTTGGAATGGAATATTGTGCACCTCTCAACACACCCATGGTCACTGGTTGTAAATTGAGCAAAGAGGGTGAATCAAAGGAAGAAAATCAAACCATGCATAGATCAACGATAGGCAGCCTGTTGTATGTGACAAATTCAAGGCCAGATATTATGTAGGTAGTAGGGTTAGTTGGAAGGTTCCAAGCTGCACCAAAGGATACACATGTGCAAATAGTAAAAAGAATATTCAGATATTTGAAAGGCACATTAGACTTTGGTTTATGGTATCACATGGGTAAATACTTTACTCTAACATCTTACATAGATGCAGATTGGGCAGGTAGTGTGGATTATAGAAAGAGAACCAATGGTGGATCATTATTTATGGGCATCAGTCTAGTGTCTTGGTTTAGCAAGAAGTAATCATCAATTTCTCTATCCATGACAGAAGTAGAATACATTGCAGCATCAATATGTTGTACACAAGTGTTATAGATGAAACAAATATTGAAGGACATTAAAGTAGAGTATAATCAACCAACACCGATACTTTTTGACAATACCATTGCAATAAAATTTCAAAGAATCATGTTATGCATTCGAAGACAAAGCACATTCGAATCAAATACCATTTCTTAAGAGAAAAAGTCGCAGAACAAAATGTCAAGTTGGAATATATTGGTACTAAGGAACATATTGTTGGTATCCTTACAAAACTTCTTCGGAGAGAAATATTTGAGTATCTCAAATAGAAACTAGGAATAGTACCTATGTCATCCAACCACTAAAGCACTTCAAGAGAAGCACAAACTCAGGGGAAGCAGCAAAAAGATGGAAAGTTGTTGGGTGTATATATGAAGAAGTTGTTGGGTAAAGAGTAAGGGAGAGAAAATTCCTTTGCAATTGATTTCAAAGGGGGAGAGTAAAGAGAAAGGGGGAGACTTTTAGAAAGAAATAATTGAAGCAGATATGGAAGTAGTCAACTTGGATGAGAGAAAATATTGTGAGATCTATGGTTGCAGCAGATTGGGGGAGCATTAGAATTGACCAAGGATTGGCATCAATGAAAAAGGGGGAGTTTGTTGAAAAAATCTTGGCATTGATGTTAAAGCCAAGGGGATACCACTAAGGAAAAAGAGAAATGAATCATATAGACACAGGAAGCATCCAGATTGTGAATCGAACTAGACAAATAAAGAAGAGAAGTAGAGGGTTTCTGGGTTGTAGGAATAATGCACAAAAAACCCAAATTATGAATATAAGCAGTGACCATGAATGTCTCTATGCATTATTGAGTTTCCACGAGGGTTTTATGTGTTTACCCTGAGACATGAATGAAGGATTGTGTGTGAATAGACAACCCAAATGAATTTGGTTTGCATAGGTATGAGGAGGACAAAGCGACCCTATAAACAGAGGGATGAGATCAAGGAGGTGAAGAGTCTTGTGGTTGTATGGTTCCTTATCGATGAGCGATCACAGTTTTTTGAAGTCTGAGAGTGAAGAGGAAGCTCAAGAATGTGTTGAAGACCTTAGAAAAAATGATCCTGGTAAGGTAGGTCTCGATGGCTCGATTAACCTCGTCGAAGAAAATAAGAGGAAAGTCGATTTATCCCGCATGCATAAGGAAAATCGCTCTTGATGGATTTATAAGGTAAATGCACTCTTACATAGTTTGAATGTGAATGGGTGAGCTACAGAACCTTGCACAAGATGTTGAATTTTAGTTTTGGGGCCCAGCATACCATAGATTGGAGCACCGAAAAATAAGTGAAATTTTTGGCTTGAGAATAAAGTTTATGCGAGCCTAGTGGCCCAGTGCCCCAATGGTGTATCAGATATCAAATATTGGACCGAAATGAATGCACGAAGAAAATGAGTTTCCAAGTGGGTCGGTGACCCGATGGACCTGGTGGCCTGATCTCCCAATGGTCTAGTACCTCGATGGGAACTGAACCGAACCGGACTAAATGTGTGAAAGTGCAACGTTGAAGTTTTGGGGGCTCGGTGGGCTGGTGTCCCGGTGATCCTAGGGGTCCAATGGCCTGGTGGTTCTGGTGTCCCAGTGATCCTAGGGGCCTAGTGGCCCGATGGTCTGATGCCCCAATGGGCGATGTATACTAGATTAGAGTAAAGGTGTGAAGGTGCAATGTTAAATGACTGGGGGCCTAGTGGACCAGTGACCCAGTGAAGAATTGTGTATAGAAGCATGGTTGAATCTTGATTGTTAATCAGATCAATGATGGAGATCAAACTACCTGGAGGAATCATGGACCTGGAGTGGATTAAATATTGACCATTGATCATTAGGAAAGATCAATGGTTGAGACTAATTTAACCGAACCAGAGTGAATTCTTATCACTGCAATGTTGAAGTCACGGGGTCCCTGTGGGCTGGTGACTGGGTGGTATTGATGTCTCATAGGTTAGGACACATAGTGCAGGTGAAGGAACTTGTGCTTGGGAGAAACCCAATCATTCATTAGAAGATCAATGGATGAGATCGAATCGGGCTCACAATGGAAGTATGTGCTTGAAAGGAGAAGGTCGGGGGCCTGATGGGATAATTGTCTGATGGCCCGGTAGTATACTGGATCGGAGTGAAAGGTTGAAAGTGTAGTTTTGAAGGCCCGGTGGGTCGGCGACCTGGTGGTATCGGTGTCTGGTATACCAGATCATAGGATCATTATAGCATTAAATACTCAAGGAGCCCAGTGGGTCAATTTCCCGATAGCCCAATTAACGTTTTGGTGAATTGATCGACCTTACAAATCATTGGTCGATACTCAATCCAAGAATGATCTGATGGTTGTTGAGCGTTGAGGGTGTGTTGTGTGTTTCAAGTCTTGTTGGTCTAGATAACTCATCAAACGGGTGTTGAGCATCAAGACTTATGCTATGACCAGTGAACAGATAGAGCAGGAAATTGAAGGATATTGGGACAAGTTTCAAAGGATTTTTTGCACCTTAATTTTATGGAAGATTCAAGGGATCTAGAGTCGACCGTGTGAGTATGATCCTTGGGATAAAGACAAAAATTGGATATGTGGTCTCAGTGTATAAATAATGAATACCTTATCGTTTTGAGTGCATGTGGTGTATATGGATGACGAAATGAAGCTCTGAGGTTCTTGGGTGGAAGAAAATGAAAAAGAGTAAGATGTAATTGTCTAAGGGAGTGAAGCCAAATAGGGAATATCTAAAGTCATATTGTTTGTGAATAGGAAAGGATTTTTATCATAATTACAGCAAAGACAGAGCAAGAGATTTGTGCGGGAGGAAGCTTGAAGTGAAGTGATGATTTTGTATTATTAACAGTTTAAGAATACCTTGATCTAGACAGAATGGTTGAGGAGATTGGTGTTTCCAGTAGGTTGGTTCCTACACCGTACTGAGTTGGTGCTTAGTTAAGGATATTGGTGTCTCTAGCAGGTTGGTTCTTGTAAATATTGTAACTATAAGTTAGTGCCTATAGGTGTTGTTGAGTTGGTTCTTAGGTGAAGGGATTGGTGTCTCTTTTAGGTTGGTTCTTATGAACATAGTAAAATATTGGTGTCTATAACAAGTTGCTTCCTATGAATATATTTTAATAAAATATTTCCATGATTTTCTCCCAATTGGGTTTCCACGTTAAATTTTTTTGTAGTGTGCATTGTATGTTTGTATATATTTATTATTAACTGTTTATGGATGGTAAAGTAATGAATTGAAAAATATTGTACAATAAGAAAAGAAAAGGCAATATTATATTGATTCACCCCCCTCTCGATATAATTAAGTGTGCCAACATAAACAATTTACCATCCTTGATTAGGTGATATAGGGTCCTTCTCATAGAGATATCATCCTTTCAATATACATATAATGGATACTAAACACTGCACAATAGACATCAAGAGGTACTACATTGACTTATATTTCATCAATAAAATTTGCATTGATAACAAATATAAGCTTACATTGCTTGGTAATTTGTAACTTTACATCCTTTTTCACCCAATCCAAAGGGTATGGATGGGTATGATCATGCATTTCTAAACCAAGCTTCCTTACTAGGTCCTCTGCAATGAATTTTCCAAACACTACATCGTAGACAGCAAGAGGTACTACATTGACTTTTATTTCATCAATAAAATTTGCATTGATAATAGATACAAGCTTACACTACTTGGTAAATTTTTAACCCTACATCCTTTTTCACCCAACCCAAAGGGTATAGATGAGGGTGGTCATGCATTTCTAAACCAAGTTTCATCTACAATGAAGTTTTCTTATGAACCATAATTGAATAGAGCACCTTGTTCTTCTTGATTTGAAACTTGATATGGAATGGTTTTGTCATCTCCTTATCTTATTTGTGTTGGAGGCTATCAAGGTTCACCTCCTTTTACACTATTGTGCAGACAAACTTTTCATCCACATTTGAACTGCTTTCTATCTCCTTTCCCACTTACATCAAAAGATTCTTATTCTTGAAATTCTCCTACTTTTAGCTCCTAGGATCCATATTTAGATGGAGTTTCCAACATGTTTCTTTCGTGTGACCATCAATATCACAATGGTCAAATTGGTTAGTAGGGTCCTTGCACACATATGTAGTGGCACGAATCTTCTTATTCATCCCTTTTATGTTCTTCTTCTCTCCCTTATCGGAATCTCCATGTTGGTTTGTCTGCTTCAAACTGTTTGTTTGCCCCTTTTTCTTATCAGATTCAATGTCCTTGGCCTATACACAGGCCTCATCAATGGTCTTGGGTTTGAATAGCATAACTTACCTCCTTATTTCACTGTGAAGACTACCTATGTACTTTATGGTTTGCTTTCAGAACTTTGTAGTTTACTCGTGTACACTATGTCCTTGCCTCTATCAATAGTAGAGCCACTAAATCCTCTAGTCCTCTTCGGACCTGATAGGGTAAAACTAAGACTTGAGTAGGTCTTTGAATCCTTCCCAGTTATTTACCGATGGGTCTCCCCCCAACCTAAGTGCCTTAGTGTGGCTCTCCCATCATGTTTTTGCATGGCCTTCTAGCTTTAGTCCAACAACTATATTGTATGCTCCTCTCGTACATTGTGCACAATATAATAGACTTCTAATTGTGGAAATCAATTATTCAATTTAAGTGCATCTACATCAACTTCATAGGCATCGATTTTAATATTCTCTTCCATTTTAAATATGTTTTTAAAATATTTCTCACTAGAGTACCTTTTTCAAGATTCGGTTCTTGCTTATATTTCCTCGGCTCCTCATAACATTCTAGTTTCTCATGAGATTTGGGTTTCTCCAAAAAAGGGGTTTATTATTTTCTCAAGAGTGACCATGAGGACAATCATGTTCCTAGAAATATTGGCTACTTGAGCTTACAACCTCGAAAATCTTATAACACCTTCATATATAGCTCTTTCCTAGTGCGCTTCTTCTATTTCTAAGGATTTCAGCTACTTCTCAATCTTTCTTGCACAGATCTCGAGATCGATGGATACAATTCTCTACAAACTTGGATTTTTTTATTCAAGTAAGCATATATTGTGCCCAAACTACGAAATTCCCAAATCAACCTACTTTGATGCATTTGTGAATTCATTGGATATTCCAATGGTCAGCTACCCAAAAAAATCTTAACTTGAGATGACTACAGTGAACCTATGTTTAACTATGAAACTATGTTTTTGCATTTTTAACACTTTTGCATAAATAAAAACACGTCATCCATATTATTTAACTATTGTGATATATGAAATAGACTATAACAGCAAAGGCACACAATGGGACACAAATATTTACCCTAGAAACCCATACAAGAAAACCATCATTTAATGAACAACTATGTCTTTCGTCTTTTTATATTTTGGAGTTTACAACACAAATTAAAAATTATTTCCAATCTTACAGTGATGCTATACTATGGACTTTTATAGTTCTCTACAATATGATTTTGTCTCTCTAGTCTTTTATAGTCCTCTACAATATGATTTTCTCTCTGGTCTTTTATAGTCCTCTAAAATATTATTTTGTCTCTTTGGTCTTTTATAGTCCTCTACAATATGATTTTGTCTCTCTAGCCTTTTAGCATCCCCTCCACACTCCTACTTATCCTATGGAATAGTCAGTGACTTAGTGAAAAAGTGAACCCTCTTCTCTCCCTCTACTAGGTTTTTATAGCTAAAATTAGGGTTAGGGTTAGGATGTTTAAGCCCACTTGGAACTTTCATGATGTTTCTAGAAGTATCTAATGAATTCACACATGTTACTAACTCCTCAGTTTTTAATTGCGGTGAGCTAACATGGTCGCCATAGCTTGGACATGGAGGTAATGTTTAGACCATTACCTTGTTAGGGCTCAAACTTTCTCATGCAAACTCTATTTTAGGTAGACAATAGTTCATTGGAAACATATCAATGAGAAGAACAATTTTTTTCCAGACTTAAGAAACCTTGTGGTAAACTTAACCAATCTCAAGGTCAAAAAACATTGTTTAGGACCTTAAAAATGTGTCAAAAGTTGATGTTTCGAAATCTGACAAAATCAAGACCATCTCAAAAATGCTCAAATCTTAATCTCCCTAACCTAAAATATCAATAAATTCATATGATACTTATGTTGATACATTTTGGATCAATGAAGAGTGAATTATTAAACAAGTACTTTCATTCAAATAAGTTACCACAATAAGTGGTACGAAGATAAGAACTTCAATTAAAGGTACTTTTCCATGAAAATCACCCATGATTTTGACTTTACATTATACTTGAAAAAATTAAACTTTGGTGTATGGCTTGACATGCTACCACTTCATTGCTATCTCATGGCTCCATCAACCTTGACAAAATTACTTTACTTTTAGTTTTATATATTATATGAAAATGGAAGTGCCTCTCCTCATCAAAAGCAATTCCAATGCATGTTATTGACCGAGTGACATTTTGGATGTTGATTAATCTTATTTATAAAATATTAATCCATTACTATTATAAAAAACCTATGTAATTTATTAGTGAAGATGTATTAGTGAAGATGTAATTTATTAGTGAAGATGAGATGTTACAAAATCTAAATAAATATAAAACAAAATAACAATATGTTTTTCACTTCATAGCTCTCCATGTTAAAGTGAAACCATATTAATATAGAAAAATCAAATTCCTAACTTCCAAAAATCAAATAAAATATTTATCTTAATTTTAAAAACACTAACAAAAACTTTACAAACAAATGATGTGTGACTAGACATCAATCCATAAAAATCTTCATCTTCATGCCAAGGAAATTGCCATGACTGCATACCAACTACATATATTATATTAGAGAATCCATAAAGTCGTTTACACATTAATAATGTCATCCCTTCATGCCAAGGGAATTGCCTACACATGATTACACACCAACCATATATCATAGAATACACAGGGCATTGTCTGCATTAGTACAAACCAAAGGTATCCCATTACTATATGAATGCCATGTTTGTCCACCTTCCATGATGATAGATATTGAAACATGCCCAATAAAAGATCAAATCAGTGCCCATTACTTTACAATCTAATAATCTTCCCCTCTATCATGCTAAGGGAATTAGTTACACATGATTGCACATCAACTATATACTAGAGAATCAATAGGCCATTGTCTACATGGATGGAAACATGAGGAATCCCATCACTATATAAATGCCATGCTTATCCACCTTTCATGATGATAGATGTTGGAACGTGCCTTATAAAAAACAATCAAACCATCAATGTCCCATCATCAATATAATTGAAAATGCATATTATTTAGAAAACAAAGATGTGAAAGTGTATGCTCCATCCACTAAACCAAACATATCGCATCAAATTACAAATATTTGGGAACCACGTGTATCTTCAACGTGAGCGAATAATTTTGAATAACTTAGCCTTTTATTTGGCACCCGTTGACAATCAAAATTCTACAAAGAGATTGGTATGTGAGAGTTATTATTATTAGAGTTTGGATCCCTGGTTTTAGGTTGGACTTAACTCATTATCTCTATCCAAGTTAGTGTTTTTAATAGTATAATTGGTTAAATTCTTCCTATCCCTCACTTTCAATCCTAATCCGCAAAATTGGAAGTGAGGAGAAAGGGTTAATTGATGTCGATAGTTCTAAGAGTTACGAAAGACGTGAAGTCATTGGGTTTTTGACCATGTCAATGACAAGATGTTTATGTTTAGCTCATACATGCATAATTCGCAATGATCAAATTGGAAGGGTCAGTTTTAATTTTAAGTTGAAAGGTATATCTTCATTCAATCCTTTTAATCTCAATTTTAGGTTTTATTATGTTCACAAAGTTTATTTTTCGCAAGTGCATATCAATAATATACAAGTTAGAAAAAATCACTAACTTTAATAAAGATTTTTACCCCAAACAAAATCATTAACAACCTTCTTTGTGAAAAAAAAAACTATGTATTATCTTTACCATAAGCTTGACCAAACATGTTTAATATTAGTGGATTGTTGATAGATTTACATTCAAGTATTAATTGTGTATTTTGTTCCCATTAAGTGTTTATGGCAATAATGGGGATGCCATGAAATACATACTAAGTGGTCAAGTGGTCGGAAAATGTGCTCAAAGAATAACCAAATATTCGATAACAATGTTATAACCACATCATGACCGATAATAAGAAGACAAATAGCATTACCAATGCAACAAAATAGTTGTAAATCAACATGTTACATCTGTACCTTTAGAAAGATGGAATATGTGAACATGAAGAAAGAGTGTTGAATTCATTTCCTTTGATTTGCTTGATGTCTATTTTTTGCTCTTCAACATTGTCATTGAGTCATATATTTGTAGTTAATCTTGCTAATAAGTTTACAATGCTATTACAACTTACACCCATAACCCATGACCAATTGTTTTGGTGTTTTGCAGAGTCAAGAGCATAGGGAAAGATAACAAGGTAAATGTCATTATGGAGAGTATGGGATCTGAACACGTTAAATATCGATAGTAAATGTGAAGCTAATTCTCATATTGACAAGGATCGACAGTGCTCAAAACATATGAATTCAAGTGGGGTTTTAAAATGACAAGGTCTCCAAGCTTCTCTAGGAAGCTTTCAACAAGTGACACTTAAAATAGTGGATACACCAATATGGTGGTAGGATTTTGTGCATGTGCACTATGTGATGGATTTAAAGTTGTGGAAAGGTACATCGTATCAAAGAATAGATGAAAGCCAACTAAAATATAGATTATTTTAGTCTACAGATGTCAAAGACAAGTAGTGCATATTGAATCCTCAATCTTGATCACTAGTCATATCCATCCTCATCTAATATTGAAGTTAAAATAATCATTGAGCATCCAAAAGTTGGGAGTCAAGACACTGATGGATTGTTGAAAATGTGACCCTTCTTTTGAAATTTCATAATATGTGTTATCCTTCATACTTGAGAAGTGTATTAAAAAATTTACATTTTATTCGAAGGGTGATTTTTGAATTACCCATAGAGGATGGGTTAGAACCCCTTCGAAGGGATAGGAAGGGTTTTATTTTGATCATTGGTGCCACTAAGGTGTCCATGAAGCCACATACAATTAAGTCAATGCACAAACATGGAATAATGATTTCACAATCCATGATGAGAGAATTACGAGGTTGCAAGAGAGAGCCTAACAAGGGAGGATATGTGATAGCATTCCATAGGCACATCTTGTTGGATGATGTTGTCATTGATGCCAATGGTTTGATCGATTGATGTCATTGAATGATGTCAAGTGATTGATTGATTTCAAAGGATTGATTGATTGATGATGATTGATGTAATATAATATGTATTGTCCTTGATGAGAATGCATAGATGAAGATGGATCAATGAGTTGTCATTGATATGATGAAAATGAATCAATGAGTTGTCATTGATACATGATGAAGATGGATCGATTTGGTTTCATTGGTATATGATGCATTGTTGGAAAAATGTATATATGACTCATTATTGTCTTATCATGATTGATAAGGTGCACAAA